>ML302752.1:101712-202610 GCA_005239505.1 Nicotiana paniculata | reverse complement strand
TCATCAAACATGCAGCCAAAGGATCCCCAACAGTTAAGGCTGCATCATCTTCTTTCAGTATCATGTTCACGGCATCAATAAGAGAGGAATTAGCGAACTCACTTAGTCGCCTCATAGACTTCTGCACGTTGAATGTGATTTATTCATTATTTAGCCTCATCTTAAGCTCACCAGTCTCACAATCGATGAGTGCTCTGCCCGTGGCCAAAAATGGCCTTCCCAAGATTATAGGAATTTCCTCATCTACTCGGCAGTCTAGGATCACAAAGTCAGCAGGGAATACAAATTTTCCCACTTGCACTAACACATCGTCTAGAATACCTGACGGTCTCTTTACCGTCCTATCAGCAAGTTGCAACAGCATGGAAGTAGGCCTGGCTCTACCAATCCCCAGTCTTTTGTATATAGCCAGTGGCATCAGATTAATGCTGGCTCCCAAGTCACATAGGGCTTTGGCAAAAGAGAAGTTTCTAATAGTACAAGGAATTGTAAAACTTCCTGGGTCAGCCAACTTTTCAGCTATAGGACGTGTCACCACTGCACTACAAGTCTGGGTAAGAGTGACAGTAGCCAGGTCTTGGAAGTCAAATTTTCTGGACATTAAGTCCTTCATCATTTTAGCATAGCCAGGCATTTCTTTCAATGCATCAATCAATGGGATATTTACTTGTATCTGTTTTAGCATGTCCAAGAATTTCTTATACTGCTCATCCTTCTGATATTTTGCTAGCCTTTGAGGGAATGGAGCTGGTGCTCTTTTATTTTCTGTTATCTGATCTTTTTCCTTTTCCACTACTACCTTAGTTTCTGGCTTCGGGATTTCCTCAAGTTCTTTCTCAGCTTCGCCTTGCTTATTAACTTCTCTTTCAGCTGGTTGCACTGTGCCTGTACTCAATGGGGTTGAGTCATCAATTTCATTAGGTACCTGTACCAATGTGTT
Organism: Nicotiana paniculata; assembly: GCA_005239505.1. Lineage (NCBI taxonomy): Eukaryota > Viridiplantae > Streptophyta > Magnoliopsida > Solanales > Solanaceae > Nicotiana > Nicotiana paniculata. Next base: position 201,670 of record ML302752.1, on the reverse strand, counting down.
TGTCTGCCTACTTTCATGCCTCCTTTCTTGTTCTAGGTCCAGGTCTCTGCCATTGCGGAGGGTCACTGCCATTAACGTTTTTGGGCCCTGGTCCCTTAGATTCACCTGAGTATCAGCAGGTAAAGTTCCGTGAGGATGATTATTAACTGCATTTGAAATCTGCCCCAGCTGTACTTCAATATTTTTAATAGCTGCATCATGTGCATCTACTCTCTCACTGATTTTGGTATTTGACCCAATCACCTGCTGCATCATAGCTTCCAACCGTGAAAACCCATCTTCTTGCCTTCCCCCTTGTTGATGCTGAGGAGGGTAGTATGATTGTTGTTGATTTTGATGGTTATAACTGTACGGTGTCTGATATGGTGCTGCATTGCCTTGTGGTCTCATGGCACCCATATTTTCACTATTTTGATGTTGGTGAGGAGGCCTATATGGTTGAACTTGTTGACCCCAGTTTTGTCCCCCTTGTCTCTGACGTTCATAATTTGTCACATAATTCATATTTTCTGGATGAGGAGGGTTATCACATTCTGCATTCCAGTGGTTACCAAGTGGTTGACTAATGCATGATGTGCATAAGCCCCCATTGGTTGTGTCTACGATGTGTACTTGCTGTTTTTGTCCTGATTCCTCCACCTTCTTAGTGAGTATACTCATCTGTGTTATCAAGGTGGCCACGTTCTCTGCAATAGTATTGGATAGGTCAAATGGCACTGAATGAACCACAAGAGTAATAGGTGCATTCCTTGTTGTCCATCCTGAATTCTGTGCCATTTTATCAAGTAAGATTTGACTCTCTCTCCACGTTTTGCTCAGGAATGCTCCACCAGATGAAGCATCAACGTTTTCTTTAACCGTATCTGTCAAACCCATATAAAAACGCTGCCCCAACATTTGCTCTGGAATACCATGATGTGGACAGATAACCAGCATCCCCTTAAATCGTTCCCATGTCTCTTGCAGTGTTTCAACTGGTTTCTGTCTGAAGCTCAAGATTTCATCGATTTGTTGGGCAGTCTTGTTGGGTGGGTGAAACTTGTTCACGAATTGCTTAACTAACTCCTCCCATGTGGTAATGGAATTGATGGGGAGTGAGTTTAGCCAAGTCTGGGCAGCGCCAGTCACTGAGAATGGAAACAACAACAGTTTTATTGCCTCCTGAGTGACGTTTGGCTGCCTCTGTGTTTTGCAAATTGACAGGAAGTTTTTCAAATGCTGCTGGGGGTCTTCGATGTATGACCCTGAGAATAGTCCCTTGTTTTGCAATAAGTGCAGCATATTATTTGTTATCTGGAAGGACTCGGCCTGTATCTGAGGGACCAGTATCGCAGTGGCCAAATTCTCAGTTGTGGGTTGTGCCCAGTCATATAAGGGAGCCTCTGCCCCTATTTGAGCGACTGGGTCTACCACATCATCCCCATGATTGTTTCGGTTATGTGCATCTTCTATGCCGGTTTCAATTTGTTCAATTTGTGGTTGATGTTTGCTTTTTCGGTTGGTCTGGTTTATTGCCTGAAAACTTTCTCGGGGTCTGATAAGGCTTCAATTACTTCAGCAGTCCTTGATGAGTTTCTAGGCATGCACCTGCAACACGTTAGCAAACGTTAAACTTTCAATGTGAAAACAAAAATTTGAAGACAATTGACTATATTTCAGAATTTTGTATTTCTTCCAACTCAATTGATAATACCGTTAATTCCCCGGCAACGGCGCCAAAATTTGATCACGCTCAACTATGTCTAATAAAAGACTAAACGGGCGTTGCAAATATAATCCGGGGTATTATGCCCAGAGTCGATCCCACAGGGAATTTACGTATCAATCAAGTCTTTAGAATACGCAACTTTTACTCAATCAATTCTCTCAAGACTTTTTAATATAAATTGGTGATGTTTTACTAATTCTACTGACAATAATAATAACTAGCAATTACTAACAATGTGTTGTAAACAATGATGATAAAGGTCTAAGGTTATGGTTTCCCCCGTTGGTGAACTTACTTCTCGGATACTTCTTATAGCTTGATTAGTTGTCTCTATCAATCATGAACACTCTATCTACCATAAATCTCTCTCAAGTAATTATGATAATTTACTAGACGCACTCTCTCAAGTTACGCTAGCTAAATTGCCTTACAGTTCACTTTAGATTGCACCCGAGGTATCGTTATCTCTAATCCAACCACTACACCCTCGGTTATGACTTTTGTGTACTCTGGGAGTGGTGTTGTTCAAACAATTACCTAATATGCACTCTCTCTCAAGTAGATACACACTAATTAGGCACAGCTAATTGATGGCCATTCAATTAGCTACAATAATAACATATTTGAACAAATAGAGATGAACAATCAACCAAACTATATTAATATCACCATAAGTTGGTCCCCCAACGGATTCCACCAAAACCCTAGATTAAGAAAGTTAGCTACTCATATTCATAAATATCAAATCTAAAATAACTTGCATAATTGAATTACAGAGTAATGAACTAAGGAGATAAAAATAAGTGTTTTTGCTTTGCTGAGTAGTAATCCACAGGTTTTTCTTCACTTTGATGACTTCTTCTCTTCGAATTCCCCTCAAGTTGTGTTTTTGGGGTCTATTTATATGTTTGGATAAACCCTAAACGTGTAGGAGACTTCTATTCCAACCGGGAGACACTTAAAATCTTCAAAAACTAAAATTTAGCCGGAACAGGGGCCTGGCGTTTAGGCCCTGGCGCCTAGCTAACTCCAGGCTAAGGCTGGCGTTTCAGCTCTAACGCCTGGCTAATGCCAGGTAGGGTCAGGCGTTTGAGCTCTAACGCTTGANAGCTCGGTTTCCATCTCCAATTCACCTACACATGAAATAGACTCTATTATGCACATAAAAAGTGTATTTTTATCATTAACGCACATAAAATGTAGGGAATATAACATGTTAAACCATGAATTCTAGCCTCACATCAACATGGAATAATTATAGAAGTATTTCTCAGGGGTATAATTATGTATGAGAGATGTGTTAGTCATTCGGGAGGTGGAGTTAGCATCAGATATGGTAACTCGTGTGTTCTACGGATTTGGAGATTGTGGACTGTGAAGATGTGGCCAAAGTTATCTAGATAGTGATACATGTTATAATTGGATCATTGAGGACTTTGGAGGGTTATTTATCTATTTGTGGATGACCAGAGTTGATTCAGAGCCCATTTGTAGGCCTAATGAGGATGTGTATCCTGCATTGGTCGGATTTATTGACTCAGCAAAATTAGTGTTGAGGGGTCAGTCAATCGATTAGAGTTGAGCTTTTTCGTGTTCTGATATGTTCTATGAGTTACTCTTTTATGCTATGAGGGGCTGTGATCCGTTGGTTATATGCAAACATGGTGCGGTTCTATTTGGGCCTTATAGCGAAATTTGAACGAGATGGGTATTAGGATGTTGAATGACTGATTACGCATTTGGTGATGTTCTTTCCGGTATGTGGTATTGTGTTATTGCTCCGTGGTTATGGTCATGCACTTTGGGTACTGGATGTCGAATTACGCGTGGTTGTTGATTTTGAGCATTGTGGCTGGAGGTATTTCATATGGACCAGTGTTTGGATACGGTCACACATTGCAGCTGAGGTATGTCAGGATAGGATCCTTTGTGATTGATTCATGTGTTTTGGTTCTACGGTGTGTGATGGGTTCTTAGCATTGCGTTATGGTGGTACTTGTTGAGCTTGTGGGACAGTTCTCTCATTTGAGTCATTTTCTATGTTTGAGTACACTTGAATTGTTGCGTATTGGTGCACAAATTTCACTGTTTGTGGCTTAAGGTTGTATAGGTGCGACATGTCAGTAGGGCGGCTGTATTTGATAAGATGAGTTCGTTGGACTTAGAATGGGTGCTATCGGATTTTATTACAGTGTGGTTGGAGGAATAATATCGGGAGTTGGCTTAGGATTTGGCTTTGGTGCTGATTGGACGAGAGATGGCTCCATGACTTGTTGTTCTGATGAGTGGTTATTAGTTTCTGCGTGTTTCTTTCAACATTGGCAGTGTACAAAGGTTTTAGAATGAGTTTTTGTTTGAAATGAGGTTCATTACCGGTATTGAGTGTGTTTTGAGCAGCTTCTGTGGTCAAAAGTTATTGTTATTACTCGATACAACTTATTCAGACTTATATAGTGTGTAGGTGCGAGATTCGGGTAATGTAAGGAATTCTGGATGTGGTGGATTCTAAGGTTTACGGTCTAAGGTTGGAGTAATGATCTTCAGTTATATTGTGTTGTTAGCCTTATATTGTCACGACTCAATTTCTCATATAGGCCGTGATGGCGCCTAACGTTACCGCTAGGAAAGCCAATAGTGAATCGTTTCCTTTAGGAATTAGAAATAGTTGATTTTTTAATTATTCAATATATAAGAAGTGAAAAATTAAATAAAATGAGAAAATAAACAATTTTAAAAGCAAATGGGATGAAGTAATTAATCAAAAATCAACAAGTGCCTACTAGCATAATCTCCAAGACCTGGTGTCACAAGTATATGAGCTACTAGTAGAATATACAAAAAGAAATACTACACTACTGTCTGAAGTGAAATATACAGAAAGTAAAAGCAAAAGGAAGACTTCGGGTGCTACAGAACAGGCTCGGAAGGCAGCTCACCGCAAAGTCTCGTTGAATCAAGGATGCGCACCAGACTGATAACCAGATGTACCTGCCTAAGATCCTACACGATCAGTGCAAAAGTGTAGCGTGAATACATAAATAACGTGTACCCAGTAAGTGTCTAGTCTAACCTCGAATAAGTAGTGACGAGGGGTCAACTTTGACACTTACTATGGGATAATAATATAATACCGAAATTATAATTAAGCATGAGCTACATAAATGAAGCTGAAAACTCAATAACAAGAAATAGATAAATAACTCTTTCACTAATAGTACATCCCAAACCAGTTTCCATCATTTAACAAGTTAAACTCTCAAGTGAATGAAACAATATCAAGTATAATTGGACTCCAAGTATTATTACGCACGAATTATGCCGAGGTCGTATGCCCCGATCCAAAATATAAATATATATATTGTGCACTGCCGAGGGTCGAACGACACGAACCATAGATGCATCTATTCTACTGCCGAGGCGGTCGGAGCGCTCCACAAGAAGACAAAAACTTTATAAACACCCAATTCAAAGATTATTAAGAGGCAAACATTCAAAGAAGCACCATTTCTTATTAACAGTCAAGTAACCCGTCCAAAACTCAAGTAAATGAAATTTGACCTTTTACGATTCCTCTATAAAGTTCCAATATAATTTAAGAACTTAAAGTAACAAGTAGGGAGCAAACGTTGCATGTATAACATGATTTGGGTCCTAAACTACCCGTACATAAGCATAATTAATAGCTACGCACGGACTCTCATCACCTCGTGCGTACGTATTCATCACCTCGTGCGTACGTAGTCCCCCCACAAATAGAAACACATATTAATTCAATTCACCTATGGGGTTAATTCCATCTTACAAGGTTTGAAAAGAGACTTACCTCGCCTCAAAGATTACTTTCCGGTCTACAATCGTGCTTTAAACCCTCAACTTGGTGCCAAATGACTCGAAATTAGTCAATTGTTATATAAAATAATCAATACATGTTCAAAGGTTCATATCCTGACTATTAAAGTGATTTCTTAACCCTAATTGAAGAATTCATAAAATTCACCCCTAGGCCCAAGTGCCCGAATCCTGAAATTTTTTGAAGAAAGTTGTTACCCATAACTTCATGAATTTAAATATATAATTTCCCCCCATTCCATAATCATTTTCGTGGTTAAATCCCATTTTTATCAAAACCCTAGGTTTTCCTAAAAAATCCCATAAATCCTACCATTTTCCATGTTAAATCTACTTATGATTTGTGTATATAGCTAAAGAATTGATTGAGATCACTTACCTCTTGATGTTGGTGGAACCCCTCCCAAAAATGCTCTTAAAATCGTCTAAGACCAAGTGAGAAATGAGGGAAATAGAGCTAAGTCCCGCAATAAAAGTTGTTTCACAGGTCGCAGCGATTGCAAATGCGAAGGATGTCCATCACTGCCATGGTCGCAAATGCGAAGAGAGGCAGTTCGCAAAAGCGGCAGGATCTTCGCAAATGCAAAATCCTCAGTGCCTTCCCAAATTCGCAAATGCGAATGGTTCTTCGCAAATGCAAGCTCACAAATGCGATCAAAACTTTGCATTTGCAAGACCTGCAACACCAGCCGAGAAAACAAAAACATTGAAGTCCTCCCACTCCTCCAAATGCGTCCGAAACTCACCCGAGCCGTCGGGGCTCCACATCTAACATCCACACAAATCTAAAAACATCATACGAAATCGCTCATGCGATGGAAAAACCTAAATAACATCTAAAGTCACTAATCGGACGCCAAAACGCATGGATTAACTCATGAAACTCAAAAACTTCTATAAATACTTCCGCGTGTCCGATTCCTATCATATAAACTTGTAATGACGCCAAATGTTGCGTGCAAGTTATAAATGACATTACGAACCTACTCCAATTTTCGGAATCGGAATCCAAACTCGATATCAAAAGTTCCACTCCCAGTCAAACTCAATTCCTTCAAATTTTCAACTTTCCCCAAATGACCCCAAACCGACATACAGACCTCCAAACCCACATTCTGATGCGCTCCCAAGTACAGAATCACCATACAGATCTATTCCCAGTCTCAGAATCTCAAACGGACATCTATAACGTTAAAATCCACTTCAACCCAAACTTATGAAATTCACCCAAAATGCAAACCTTCAATATTGGGCGCCGAAACGTTCCCGATTCATCCAAACTTGATCCAAACATACACCCAAGTACGATATAATCATATGAACCTATTGGAACTGTAAAATCCCGATTCTGAGGTCGTTTACTCAAAACATTGAAAGATGTCAAAATTAGCATTTTAAGGCCAAACTAAGGAACCAAGTGTTCCGATTTCAACCCAGACCCTTCCAAATCTCGGACTAACCATCCCTGCAAGTCATAAAACAATAAAACTACATACGGGGAGTCTTATTTAGGAGAACGGGGATCTAGAAAGAAACACGTCCGGTCGGGTCGTTACATTCTCCACCTTTTAAACAAATGTTCGTACTCGAACATGTGTAGAATCATACTTTGGAGTGCTGAATAATCGTGGATATCTGCTCTGCATGTCCTTATTGGAATCCCAAGTCGCCTTATGGTGAACCTTTATTGCGGAAATCCTCTTGGACCTTAATTGGCAAACCTGTCTATCAACAATGGCAACTGGCTCCTCCTCATAATCCAGGCTCTCATCTAACTGAATCATGCTGAAGTATAACACATGAGACCTGTCGACATGGTACCTCCGGAGCATAGACACGTGGAAAGTTGGATGAATTCCCGATAGACTATGAGGCAAAGCAAGCTCATAAGCAACCTCCCCAACTCGTCTCGACACCTCAAATGGACCTATAAACCTTGGGGTCAGCTTTCCCTTCTTCCCGAACCTCATGATCCCTTCATCGGTGAGAGTTTCAAGAGAACCTTCTCGCCCACCATAAATGATAAGTCACACGCCCTCTGATCCGTGTAACTCTTCTGTTTGGACTGTGCTGTGTGAAGTCGCTCGTAAATCAACTTTACCTTTTCTAAGGCATCCTTCACCAAATCAGTACCATATAGTTTAGCCTTGCTGGGATCGAACCATCCGATGGGAGAACGATATCGCTGACCATATAAAGCCTCAAATGGAGCCATCTCGATGCTGGACTGATAACTGTTGTTGTAAGCAAACTCGGCCAAAGGCAAGAATCGATCCCACTGACCTGCAATGTCAATCACACATGCTATGAGCATGTCCTCCAAGATCTGAACTTTCCGCTCCGACTGCCCATCAGTCTGTGGATGAAAAGCCATGCTGAGCTCTGCCCGGATCCCCAACTCACTTTGTATTGCTCTCCAAAAATGCGAAGTAAATGAGGGCCTCTATCAGATATGATGGAAAAGGCACACCATGCAACCTAACTATCTCTTAAATATAAATTTGGGCCAACCTCTCTGAAGTATACGTGATCACAACCAGAATGAGGTGTGCCGACTTGGTCAACGTGTCGACAATGACCCAAACTGCATCAAACTTCCGAAAGGTTCGTGGCAATCCAAGTACAAAGTCCATAATTTTACGCTCCCATTTCCAATTAGGTGTCTTCATCTGCTGGAGTAGGCCACCTAGCCTCTGGTTGTCATACTTAACCTACTATAAATTTAGACACCTCGCAACATACTCAACTATGTCTTTCTTCATTCGCCGCCACCAATCATGCTACCTCAGGTTGCGATACATCTCCGTAGCACCTGGATGAATAGAATACCGAGAATTGTGTGCCTCCTCTAGAATCCTTTCCCTTAGCCCATCAACATTAGGAACAAATGGACGACCCTGGAGTCACATAAAACCATCCTCGTCGATAGTAACCTCTTTGGCACCACCCTGCAGTACTGTCTCTCTCAGAACCACCAAGTGCGGATCAATAAACTGACGAGCCTTGATCTGCTCCAACAGTGAAGACTGGGCAACGACGCATGTAAGAACTCGTCTGGGCTCTGAAATATCCAACCTCACAAGTCTGTTAACTAGGGATTGAATGTCCAAAGCTAATGACTCTCCTTTGCTGAAATGAACGCCAAACTACCCATACTCTCCGCCTTTCTGCTCAAGGCATCTGCGACTGCATTCGCCTTGCCCAGATGATAAGGGATAGTAATATCATAGTCCTTTAGTAACTCAATCCACCTCAGTTGCCTCAAATTGAGATCCTTTTGCTTGAACAAATGCTTCAAGCTGTGATGATCAATGTAAACCTCACAGGACACCCCATAAAGATAATGCCTCCAGATCTTAAGGGCATGAACAATTGCGGCCAACTCCAAATCGTGTACATGATAATTCTTCTCATAGGGCTTCAGCTGACATGAAACAGATGCAATAACTCACCCCTCCTGCATCAATACACAACCCAAACCAACGCGTGAAGTGTCACAATACACAGTATACATCTCTGAGCCGGAAGAAAACACTAACTTAGGTGGTGAAGTAAATGTGGTCTTGAGCTTCTGAAAGCTCGCCTCACAATCATCGGACTGAAGCACCCTTCTGGTCAATCTAGTCAAAAGTGCTGCAATAGATGAGAAGTCCTCCACAAACCGGCGATAATAACCTGCTAACCCCAAGAAGCTCCGGATCTCAGTCGCCGTGGTAGGACGAGGCCAACTCTGAACTGCCTCGATCTTCTTGGAATCCACCTTAATACCCTCTCCTGAAACAACATGCCCTAGGAATTCCACAGAATCTAACCAAAACTCAGACATGGAGAACTTAACATATAGATTCCGTTCTCGCAAGGTCTGAAACACCATTCTCAAATGCTACTCGTGCTCCTCCATGCTGCAAGATTAGATCACAATATCACCAATGAAGACAATGACAAACGAGTCAATATATAGCATGAACACCCTGTTCATAAAATCCATAAACGTGGCCGGGGCGTTAGTCAAACTGGAGGACATCACTAGAAACTCATAATGGCCATATCTAGTCCGGAAAGCAATCTTCAGAACATCTGAATCCCCAATCTTCAACTGATGGTACCCCGATCTCAAATCGATCTTGGAGAACACCATGGCACCCTGCAACTTGTCAAACAAATCATCAATCCAAGGCAACATGTACTTGTTCTTGATGGTAAATTTGTTCAACTGGCAGTAATCAGTGCACATCCGCATAGTCCCATCTTTCTTCTTCACAAATAACACTGGTGTACCCCAAGGCGACACACTCGACCTGATGAACCCCTTTTCCAGCAACTCCTCAAGATGTTCCTTCAACTCCTTCAACTCTTTCAGTGCCATACGGTACAGTAGGATAGATATAGCCTGGGTATGTTGTCCAAATCAATGTAGAAATCGATATCATGATCTGGTGGAATTCTTGGGAGATCAGAGAGAACTCCCGAACTACAGGTACTGAATCAATCGCTAGAGTCTCTGCTGTAGTATCCCGAACATAAGATAGATAAGACAAATAACCCTTCTCGACCATGTGTCGAGCCTTCATAAAATAGATGATCTGACTAGGTGTGCTGACAGACGAACCCTTCCACTCAAACTCTTGCATCACCTAGGTAACAGTCTTGGCATGGCAATCAAGGATGGAATGATACGGAGATAACCAATCTATGCCTAAGATGACCTCAAAGTCGGTCATATGAAGCAACAGAAGATCCGCTCTTGTATTTTAAATACTGAATGTAGCAATGCAGGACCGATAGACCCAATCCACAACAATAAAATCACCCACCAAAGTGGACGCATAAATAGGAGTATCCAAGGACTCACGAGGAACACCCGGGAAATGAGCAAACAGAGATGACACATATGAATAAGTAGACCCTAGATCAAATAATATCAAAGCATCCCTATCGGACACAAAAATAATACCTGTGATCAAGACATCTGAGGCCACTACATCTGGTCTGGTTGGGAAAACATAGAATCTAGTTGGAGCGCCACCTGACTTGCCTCCACCTCAGGACGACCCCTACCCACCTGCCCTCCGCCTTTGGGAGGCCGGAAGACTGATGCGGCTACTGGTGCTGCAATCATAGGCTGAGAACCCTGCTGCACTACCTTGCCCCGAAGCCTGGGGCAGAACCTCCGCACATGGCTGAGATCCCCGCACTCGAAACAATCTCTCAGTACGGTGGAATGCTGAATTGAAGTCTAACCCTGATGGCCTGAATACCCACTGGAGGAACCCTGAATGACTGGTAGGCGGTAGGAACTCTCTGGCATGGTGCTGAAACAAGGTCGTACTGGAGCACCCCGAGGAGGCGGCAATGCTGGATATGTGGGTTGGCAAGGCTGACCTCTCCCAAACTAACCCCTGCCCCCAGACGGGGGCACCACTGGAACCTCCGGAATAAAGGAATTCCTTTTACCACGGCATCTTCTCTCTGCCTCGCTGATGATAACCCTCAATCCTCCGAGCTATATCCACAACTAGCTTGTAAGAAGACCCCATTTCAATCTCTCGGGCCATAGTGTCCTGAATACTGGAGTGCAACCCCGCAACAAATCTACGTACTCTCTCCGCCTCAGTAGGGAGTATCATAAGTGAATGGCGAGATAACTCAGAGAATCTCGCCTCATAATCGGTCACAAACATCTGACCCTACGAGAGTTTCTCAAACTAAAACCGCAACTCTTCCTTCTGAGATGGTGGAAACTACCTATCCATAGAGGTACGTGTGAACTGGTCCCAAGTCAAGGGAGGATAACCTGCTGGTCTACTAAGTAGATAAGACTACCACTATCTACGGGCCCTACCCTGCAGCTGGAAAGTAGTGAAATCTACCCTGTGGGACCCTAATATACTCATGTTGTGCAGTTTTTCCCTGCACTGATCAATGAAGTCACGGGGATCCTCATGTTTCTCACCTCCGAAGATTGGAGGGTGTAGCCTCCCCCATTTGTCCAATAGCTTTTGCGGCTTGCCGGCGGCAGCCGGTCTGGGCTCGGGTACGGCTGCTTTCACTGGCTGGGCTCCACCCATAGGTAGTGTTCCCGGGGTCTGATATACAGTAGCTGCATGCCTAGGAGCTTGAGCAATAGGGGTCTGTGATTCCCCTCCCGCCTGGCATGTGTCTAGGTCTGCTGGAAATAAACCAGCCTGAGTCATAGTGTCCATGAACCTTAGCATATGGCCCATGAGCTCCTGGAAGCCCGATGCGGACATGAAATCTACTAGGGCTGGCTCTGCTGCAGGAACCTCACCCTGCTCCTCAATAATGGGATCTTCTAATGGATCCGCTGGTGGCATGGTTGGGGAAAATCTGGGACGTCCTCTGCCATGACCCAAAATTCAACTAGTCGTGATAGCACCTAACCCAACCTGATAGGTAATCATATTAACAACTATCCAATTCCAATGAAATTTAATAACACAATTATGTAAAATAAAATATTTAAAACCTATACATTTCCCAAGGACTGATAGTACAAATCATGAGATTCTAAGATTAGAATTTACAAAGGTGATATGAAACAAATACATGATTTGTTCGAAATGTATACAAACAGATTTTTATAAATCTAAGGCTACCATGAACAAGAGGCAGCTACAACCGGAACAAAGGTACGTCTTCAATTCTAGCTCCCATCTATCACAACAACATCAGCATCCAACGTCTGCATGCAAGGTGCAGAAGTATAGTATGAGTACAACCAACCCCATGTACTCAATAAGTAACAAACCTAACCTTAGTAAAGTAGTGACGAGCTGGAACCAAGGTCGGAGTCCAACACCAATAGAGAACAACAGTTCATAACAACATAATGAAAGTAATAAAAGAAATAAATTAAAGATAAAATGCTCAGCTCGTTCAGTTCCAGATAATAGGTATGTTTTTCAAGTATATAAGGGAAATCAAATCTTTTACCGAAATCGCCAAAAATATGAGTAAGTTTGAAAATAGTGATATCTCCTAAAAAACCTTTCACCAATAAGTAAGATGTTCCCCTTTTCCAGATAGAAAGAGTAAAATACTTCTCTATGTCTATATGTCAATATGTGTGAGAAGTCATGAATGACGTGATACCGTACAACATGAGGAAAATGCATCTCTATGCCTATATGTCATGTGTGCATGTCAATGCAATGTATTTCAGAGATGAACTCATGTACACACACTCTCAGAGTAATCAATCTCAGCATCTCACACTTTCCACTCACCATGCTTAATACTCTGCACATTCAGTCACTCTGCACTTTACAACACCTGCTGTGGCATGCAGCCCGATCCACATATACCCATAAGGCCCGTTGCGGCGTGCAAATCGATCCGTATATATATAGCCATAAGGATCGTTGCGACGTGCAACCCGATCCATATATATATATATATAGCCAAAAGTCCCATTGCGACGTGAAATCCGATCCACATATATATATATATATATATATATATATATATATATATATATATATATATATATATATATATATATATATATATATATATATATATATATATACGCTCACTGGGGTCTGTACAGAATCTAGAGGGACTCCTTCAGCCCAAGCGCTATAACAAGCCAATCATGACATAAATTAGTAAAACATGTTTCTGCCTGCAGCCAGCTCCAATCATTAACAAATAAAACATGCTGCGGCGTGCAACACGATCCCATAATATCACTCTCATTCAGGTCCTTGACCTCAATCAGTCATCAATATCTTCAGTCTCTCGGGATCACAATGCCATGAAAGTATCCCAAAATGATGATATGATGTGTCAATAAATAGCAATAAAGGCTGAGATATGATATGAAATGAATGAACATGACTGAGTATGAAATTGTAGTCTAAACAAATAATTCAACATCAATATGACCTCAGTGGGTTCCAACAGATAAGCATGTATCCTAGACATGGTTTATAACATGGATCACAACTCAATAACTCAAGTACGTCTAGATTTCAGTGTTACAGATAAGACTAGGTAACTACACAGTACCACAGGAATAACAAAGTCACAATTCACACGGTTCACGCCCACACGCCCGTCACTTAGCATGTGCGTTACCTCAACACCAAACACATAAAACGTATTTCGAGGTTCATACCCCCAGCACCAAGTTTAGAACTGTTACTTACATCGAAGAAGCCAAATCTAATACCCAGCAAGCCAAACGATGCTCCAAAAATTCCATCCTGTGCGTACCGACCTCCAAGAGGCTCGAAACTAGCCAAAAACAACTCAAATACATCAAATAATATCAAAGGAAACAAATAAAATCGATAAAGGTCGAATGTTTAATCAAAATCCCAAAATCGACCAGAAAGTCAAACCCGGCCCGCAACTCGAAACCCGACAAAACACACAAAATCCGACAACCCATTCAATTACGAGTCCAACAATACTAGTTTCACTCAAATCCGACTCCGAATCGATGTTCAAAATCCAAAAATTCACTTTATTAAAATTTAGGCAAAACCCCCAAATTTCACATTGAAATCATCAATCAAATGCGCCAAAAACGAAGATGGATTCATGAAATATAACCAAAATCGATTATAAAACACTTACCCCAATCCATATGGTTAAAATCGCATCCAAATATTGTCCAAGTCCGAGCTCCCCAACTCAAAATATGACCAAAGGAACAAACTTACGATATTAACTATTTTTTCCTAGCTGTTTTGCCTCGTTTTACGAACCTAACGATCCCGAAACTTGCTTTTGATGCCTCCAATGGATGCTTTGTAAGCTTCCAGTCACGGTCAACTTTTGAATCACTCCATTTGACCTTATAATCAAGGAGATATGGTGGTTTGAATATTTGGAAATAGTGCAGATTTTAAAATACGAAGTCAGTTGCAATTTCGTAATTAATCTGAAAAATCTGGCAACCCAACCCTTAGTAAAATGACCATAAAATCCTCATACAATGTCCAAATTCAACGATTCTTTTTGCAAATATCTAATACTTCAATAAAATCAGAAATCGGAGCTCATTTGTTCAATGTGGTACCATTTATGCTTGAAGAAACGACGTCGAAACATAAGAAAACGAGCGCAACACAACCCAAACCTATCCGAAACTCACCCGAGCCCCTCGATACCCCGTACGAACATACCAAAAGTCCCATAACATAACACAGACTTACTCGAGGCCTCATATGACGCATAACAACATCGAAACGACGAAACGTACCTCAAATCAAACTTAATGAAATTTCAAACTTCGACTTCCAAAAACTCGCGCCGAAACATATTAAATCAACTCAGAATGAACTCAAATTTTGCACCAACTCCTAATATATCATGCAGAGCTACTCGTGTCCTCAAACTATGGAGCAAAGTGAAATTCTCAAAACGACAAATCAGGTCGTTACATTCTCCCCCACTTAAACATACGTTCGTCCTCGAACGTTCCAAGAGTTTTTCCTAAGACGTCAAACCACCGCGTAACCTTATCATGAAAATACCCGAGGGTGATCCCACATCACCTTATTCCATATAGGCCCGTTAACACAACATACAGATGCTCATTACTTCAACCTTAGCACGTAAACTTTGGAATCCAATTTTCCAACATTCAGAATTTCCTATAAGACCCAAATCTAGAATCTATACACTGTATAAGTTTGAACAAGCTGTAACAAGCCATAACCATAACCCAAGACACAATCATAGGATATACCACATAACTCAAATACCCATAGCAAAATATTTGATCCCAATAGCTGCTCAAAACAACCCAATTTCGGTAATAAACCTCATATCAACTAAATCTTGTTCTGAACCTTTAAACACAACCAATGATGAAAGAATAACGCAGAAACTCATAACCACTTATCAGACCAACAAGTCATGCAATTCTCCCTCCTTCGAAAAGAACTATAGCCAATTTCTAAGCCGACTTCCGATATTATCCTCCATACATGCTGTAATCAAATTCGATAGTATCCATTCTAGGTCCAATGACCTTATCTCATCCAACACAACCACTCTAGTGACATGCCACATCAATACAATCTAAAGCCACAACTCGTGCAATTCGTGCACCAATAAGAAATATTCCAAATGTACTCAATCATGGAAAATGATTCAAATGAGAGAACATCCCGAAAGTTCAACAAGTACAACCACAACTAAAATGCTACGAACCCATCATACCTAGTACCAAGACACACAAATCTAACACAAAGGATCATCTCCCGACAAGCCCAGCTGCAATGGCTGACCCCATCCAAACAATGGTCCATATGAAATACCTCAAGCCACAATGCTCAAAATCAACAGCCACACACAATTTGACATCAATTACCCAAGGTGCATGACCATAACCACGGAGAACCAATTAACACAATATACCACAATCCAGAAAGACCATAACTAACGCGCAACATCCTAATCATCATCTCGGTCAAATTCCGCTATAAGGCACAAACAAAACCGCACCATGTGTGCATATAACCAACGAATCAAAACCCTTCATAGCATGGAAGAGAAACACATAGAACATATCCGATACGAATAAAATTAATTCTAATGGAATGGTACATCGCTCAATAATAGCAATTCGGAGTCAACAAATTCGACCCAGTGTAGAATACACATCCTCATTGGGCCTACCAATGGGCCCCCAAATCAACTCCGATCATCCCCGAATGTACAAATAGCCCTCTAAAAGTCCACAACGACCTAACCATAACACATACTATCATCTGGATAGCTTTGGCCACATCTTATCAGTCTACAACCACGCAACAACCTGCTTCTGAGAACTCCAGTCTCCAAATCCATAGAGCACACGAATCACCATATCTGATCCTTACTCCATTGCAAAAATGTCTAATACGTCTCTCACACACGATCATCCCATGAGGAAATACTTCTATAGTTCTCCCTTGCCACATAGCAAAAATCTGAATAATGCAATACCAATGAACCATCAATAAGTCAAACGCAATGCGCCTTCTAAAATACGCACCCTTCTCCGTCAATTCCAAGTAGTAATATAATTCATATAGTCATCTAAAACCTTCCATGTTGTCTAAGAATTCATGACCTTCCCTTCAAAACTGAACCGTGACCTTGCACATGCAAATCTCAATCCCACACGATATCGCATCTATCATGCCATCATGTTAAAAGCACGAGAATCTCATAATCACTTTGAGTCACAAGTAGAATACATATCCGATCAGTTAAAAACCTTATATTTGATCCCATCCAGTAGGAAATCATAATACTCAACATGCTCCTCTTTCCAGTAGGAAATGTCCACCTCGAACCATGATAGAAATTATCGAGAACTCTTTGGAAATCCATTTGCACATAACCAAACCATGAGAACTGAATCTCTTTAACTCCACCAAGCCACGCGGGTCGCCAAATCCCAAGAGCATTTCCATGAATCACCTGTAGGGACTCACCACATCATAAGTACCCAAAAAATCATTCATACCTATTACCGTGCTGATCAAACCTACTACGAAAATGTGCTGGTTCTCCGAGTTCCTTCCCAATTACCCTCAAGATGACACTTCTTCTTACCAGAACACCACTATCCTTAACTAGAACTCACTCCATGAGATCCTAGAATAAAATCACACCACCTTATGGTCCATAAGCCGTTGAATTCTCTCTTAAGCACCCCAAAACACCACAATCGATACACCCACTCTGAATAGACCTTATGTGAACCTAAAACTGTTTATTTCACCTTCTTGATAGTGAAATGTATAATCCATAATGATATAGAATTACCACGAGTCTCGACACCGTCCAATATAAATTTCAGATTCTAGCCATATACAAATCCTGAAAATTCCCAATTGCTACATATAACTCCCGAATCCATTAGAAACTTCATTCACTCTGCTCAAATCTCAATTGCACCGACCAAACGGGTCGAATGACCTATGACACATTAGCATGATGACATCCAATAAGTAACCCACACTTCTAAGCAATGGAGCAAATTCTTACCTCATGCGCACTGCATCCTTCACGAATAATAACTCAATCATTCCATGATTTCCATATACCCATAAAGTGTAATACATCATGCATCCAGAAACGTCCTTGCTTATGTCATCATCAACACCAGCTTCTGCAAGTCATAACTGATCCACAAGTATGCCTCAAACTGAAATTAATACAACACATAACCGTGCAGTCAACTCGCCGATTGAAGACTCCCCCACTTGGCTCAAATCCATGGAATAAAACATCTGATAAATTACAATAACCATACCCCATTAGTGTCATAATACCGCAATGAGATTCAACTAAATCTTGCATAAGCTCATGAACACAAACCATCTAATACCTCAAATCATCTAAAAAATTGCATTCATCCTCGTGACAATCAGGTCAACTATTACAAACGATCCAAACCTAAATCGCACAAATATAACCCACTGGTAAAAAGAAAGCCTCCGCACAACATCATAAGAATACACATCTGTATATTACCTCGTAGGTTATAACCCACCTGCTTAGGCTCCAACTAACATTTCTTTATACCCTTTCACAACCACAACTACTAAACAATCACTTAATCTTCCCAAGTCTAAACCCATCAACAAGACATGAAAATGTATTTCGTTCCACCATTAGAAAATCATGAAAAATCTTCCAATACACTCATACTTGAGACTATACGTCACACCAACATAGAAATCAAGCACCCAATAGTCCTTTCTACATCTCAAGCAAACTTTTCTCATTACATTCAAACCATCCGAACACATCTCGCAGTCATATTATACTCATCACATAGCCATCCAACCACCCATCAAGCCACGAATTCCACTCATCGGGACACTACCAGACATATAAGTCCAAAATCACGTGCTCACACAACACAAATCCCTATGGTCAAGCTACAGTAAAAAATTGGCCTCAAGTCCTGCAGACTGGCCCATCATCATCATATCGAAATCATATCTCGCACCTCATCCATGGATACAAGCCATCGATGCACAACCAAAATCGAGTGCTAACATGCACATACGAATGCGTGGAAGGAATTCAAAGAGTTACGCTTCCAGCTGAATCAATGCCGCACAATAAGGAAAGAAAGATGGGAAGTATATCCTAAATGCTCTGTAGCCTCTCGAAGCTAGGTGTGGATGTCATCATACCGATCCGCAAGACTCTACTAAAAACTAGCTCATGACTTGTAGAGCCTATAAACCTAGAGTTCTAATACCAACTTGTCACAACCCAAAATTCAATTAGTCGTGATGACATCTAACCCAACCCGCTAGGTAAGCCAATTAACAACTATCTAATTTTAGTGAAATTTAATAAGATAATTAAGTAAAAGAAAATATCTAAATCCTATACATTTCCCAAGTACTGGTAGTACAAATCATGAGATTCTAAGATTAGAATTTACAAAGCTGGTATGAAACAAATACATCATCTGTTCGAAATGTATTTAAACAGATTTTTATAAATATAAGGCTACCATGAACAAGAGGCAGTTACAACCGAAACACAAATATGTCTTCATTCCAGCTCCTGTCTACCATAGCAACATCAACATCCAACATCTGCACGCAAGGTGCAGAAGGGTAGTATGAGTACAACCGACTCCATGTACTCAACAAGTAACAAACCTTACCTTAGGTTGAAAGTAGTGACAAGCTAGAACCAAGGTCGGAGTCCAACACCAATAGCCAACAACAGTTCATAACAACATAATGAAAGTAATAAAAGAAGTAACTCAAAGATAAAATGCTCAGCTCATTCACAGTTCCAGAAAATAGGCCTGATTTTCAAGTATATAGGTGAAAACCAAATCTTTTACTGAAATTGCCAAAAATATGAGTATGTTGGAAAACTGTGATTTCTCCCAAAAATGTTTTCAACAATAAGTAAGATGTTTCCCTTTTCCAGATTGCAAGAGTAAGATACATATCTATGTCTATATGTCAATATGTGTGACAAGTCATGAATGACGTGATACCGTAAAACATGAGAAAAATGCATCTCTATGCCTGTATGTCATGTGTGAATGTCAATGCAATGTATCTCAGACATGAACTCAGGTACTCACACTCTCAGAGTAGTCAATCTCAGCGTGTCACACTTTCCACTCACTATGCTCAATATTCAGCACATTCAGTCACTCAGCTCTACCTAATACCTGTTGCGGCGTGCAACCCGATCCACATATAGCCATAAGGTCCATTGTGGTGTGCAACCCGATCCACATATAGATAGCCATAAGGCCCGTTGCGGCTTGTAACCTGATTCACATATATATAGCCATAAGCAATACTGAAAAATTGGTCTATGGTAACGCATGAAAATCCGTCCCACAGATTGTTTAACCGCCGCCATAGAGATATTGGAACGGTTTACAGCCCGTTACATCAGCCCGCATACCCATAGGTCTATAGGAACGGTTCTTGCAACGGTTTGCATCACCGTGACTATAGATACGTCTATCATAACAGTTTTCCCTTTCTCTGTTGGAACGATTATTTTTTTCAATTGGAACGGTTTAAAACCGTTATTATATTATTTATACAATGGTTCTTAACCGTTACCATATTATTTAATGCACCACTTATGTAAATGATTGTTACAGTTATGTATGGATATAAAAACAGTTTATTTAAGCTATCGTAACTGTTATATTTGTATTTGGAACGGTTTGTAGATCATTTTGGAATAGTTTATAGGGCCTTTTGTAACAGTTTACATTGTCTAATGGAACGTCATTTGTGTCCTATTGCAACGGTTCTGTTAGGCTATTGTATTAGTTCAGTTAAAACCAAAATATAGCATCTGTTATAGATAAATATTTATATGTATAATAAATTATAATAACACTAAAATTTAAATACATCATAAAATGAAACTATTAATAATATAAAATTATCCATCAAGAAAATAATATCCATAAAGAAAATGTTCTATCCCAAGTGCATAAGTTTAGTACATTGCAAGAGAGTAAGTTTCAAAAATATTGATAACAAAATAT
Organism: Nicotiana paniculata; assembly: GCA_005239505.1. Lineage (NCBI taxonomy): Eukaryota > Viridiplantae > Streptophyta > Magnoliopsida > Solanales > Solanaceae > Nicotiana > Nicotiana paniculata. Next base: position 181,085 of record ML302752.1, on the reverse strand, counting down.
TCCTAGAACATTCATTTATAACAATTCAAAATTCATCTCAAGTAAGGTCTAGTTCTTCACTGCCTTCATCATCTATTTCTTGATCTACTCCACCTACAAAAGAGGATAAATAAAGTTATTACCCTTCAAGAGAATCCGGTCTAAGAATACTCATAGCACAAATTGCCATGAAAAAAGAAAAGAGCATGAAAAGGTAACATAAAAAATTAGAATGCTTGGAGAAAGTATACGAATCAACCTCCTGTATGATTTGTTACCACATGACCAACCCATAAGAGAAACCAAATGTTAAAACCACACGTGAATAGCATATGAGAGTTCCAAAGTTTTTTTGATTAAAACCAACCCACTGCCAGCAGTGAAGCCTCACCAAGTAGTAGGATTGTTACAAAAATCACATTCAGATATGATTTTGGATTTAGTCGGTGTTGGTGTTCTTGTTATTGTCTTTCTTTATGTTTACAAATTGAGGAGGAAAAAACCAAGTGAAGCAAATATAGAAAGCTCAATACAAAGACCAAAAATACAACAAAACTCCAGAACTAACAATAGTAGTTGTAAAACAAAAAGAAACTACAACAAAACGTTCAAGTCTTCCAAGTTGGACATGTTTGACCATAGCAAATGGTGAAGAAACATCAGCAACTGGTTCAGATACTGATGAAAACAAGAACAATGAAATTGAAGACCAAGTTGAGTATGAAATGGATGAGAAGAAAAGGAAAAAAAAAATCTTTTGTAATGGTAGATGGTGAAACTGAACTAGAGGTAGAGACTTTGTTAAAAGCTTCAGATTATATTTTGGGTAATTAAGTGAAGTCTTTTTGATTAAATGCAATGTTTATGAAGACAACAACAATATCAGTTGTGAACATTCTCATAAAGTCTATTCGAAACCACGCCAGTAAAAGAGAAGCTTCTGGATATACTGGCCCTAGGAGAAAAAGATACCATATACAGAACCTTCTATGTAGCAGATGGATGCAGCAACGGGAACTAGGAAGAGGATTGGACAATACAAAAAAGCAGCAACTTCAATACAATTTCCTGGTCAGAGGGAAATAACCTTCCTTAGTTATATAACTGTACTTCTAGTTTATCACTACTTAGATTAGCCATGAGTTCATAATTACCAGTCCTAGTATCACAGTTGACCATAGAGGCATATTTACATCACATTGATATATCGTAATGAAAATAAAAATAATCATGTTAGCTGGAATCCCAGATAGGCCACACATTTTAACAACCATGTTTGCTGGAATTTCTCCTCCTTTACCAAAGGAAACCACTGAAATATCTAAGACTCACATACAAAGTTGGGTAATAAGGAAACCATAGAAAATCCTTTAGGAAGGCCCCACAGACCACAAAGACGTAGCCAAAAGACGCAGGAGATAACTAAGCCGGGCATCAATTTCCAACAAATGACTAAGAATCTAAAGAAGACAGTATATAGCATAAAAATCAACCAACACAGAAAAGGAAGTTGTAATAAAAGAAGTTGGATACTAATAATACCGAAATAGGCACATCTATAGGAAGAAAAAAAGGATATTACCATATCCACTCTACCTTGAACCAAAGCAAAATCCCTAGCAAGGAAGGAGGAGAAGAGGAAGAAATAAAAGAAGATGTATAACATTTAGTACGTACTGACCTTGATTGTTACTACTAGAAGATGGTCGACTGTTTAGTTGAACAACAACTTGTTGTGCAGAGGAAGCTTCTACAAGTGAACGTGCACTGAACCTTAACATGTTAGAATCAAGTTGCAAATCTTGGTTCAGACACTAAAGTCATGCGGCGACGTTCATTATAATATTTTGTTCCATAACATCCTTTTGTTTGTTCAACTTTTCTTGCATTTTTTGTTGCATCTTCTCTTCCATTTCTTTCATTTTTTGTTGCATCCTTTCATTAGTAGCATCTAAAGAAGATCCAAGATTTCCTTTTTTCCCTTTTAATACAGTCTTGGTAACCCCTCATCCATACAATCTCACGCGACCTGGATGTTCAGGTCCCATGACTGATGCAAAAGCGTCAACTGAATGACTACCATCTTCACTTTCTTGAGTTGATTGTATTCTTTCCATTTCAGCCTAAAACCCAAATGTGTGAGAAAAGAGTTTAAGTAAATAAAATTGAATCAATAGTTAAGAAAAAATACATAATCACGACAAACTTTAAATTAGAAATTTCATATAATTTTACTAATCGTAATGTCATATGGCTTTTGTATACTCGGCCAAGTTTTCTTTCTCTTGTAGCCACAAAGATGTCCTTACTTGATAGAGTATCTGAACTATCAGAGATTTCCTTCTTTTTTTCCTAGTTACATGAAAACAGGTATAAGAATATTTCCTTGTAAGCTTAGCAAGTTCATAATTTGAAAAAAGAAGAAGAAGAAGAGAAAACATCAAACATCGCAAATTAGAGCAAAGCTGGTTCTGCCAGCAGTGTGCAAACACTTCAACTTATTTTGATTTTCTTGATTGGTTTCGGACATTTTCTGCAAATAGTCAACTTATAAATTTAATGCCACAGAGAAAGAAATGGCGACTTATAGACGTAGTAAACTTCATATAGTGATCTTATACATTATTGATAAAAATACTACCTAGCTAAGGGAGAAGTTGGGTGCCAACCTACATTCCTTCACATAAAGTAAAACAAGAAACAAGTAGAGAATAGGTCACAGAAAGAATGGATGTAATTACCTTGTGAGGAGCGGAGTTCCAATATCTAAGAAGATCCTTAAAGTGAGATTTCAGAACATCTACTGGCCTATTCTCCATTCGAAGCTCATTATTCTCATAGGATTTAAAGTGGTTTATCTTCAAGTGATTCTTATGCTTTCTCCAAGCAGTACAAACTGATTCAAAAGCCCATTGTTTCGCCTCGTCTGGAATGTCATATTTTTCCTACAAACTTAGTGCAATTGGGTTAGTGTAAAAAATAAGAAATATCATCCACATTTATTGGACATTGGGAACTTCATATCTTGATATATTTCCACATATCATCTTTTGTATCTAGTTTTTTCCAATTAAATACATTAAGAGGACAAAAAGTCCCACTTCTTGCCAATGTTCCGAGGAAGCTACCCAACCCATTCACAACTTCTTTAGTAGGACCAACGGGTTGATTATACTCATTTAGAGTGATTATTTTACACTCCTTTCTACCATGAACACTTGGCATTTGAGTACGACCTCTTTTTCTTTTTAGCGAGGAGGTGCGTGCAATAGTACAAAACAAAGATAATCATCACTCACTATTTTAGTTAATTTTGTGATTATAATTTATATATATTTGCCTTGTTCCTCAAATTGTTCAATTTCTTCATGATTGATAGAATCATCCGATCGTTCATGTACTTCCTGTTATGTAGGAGTGAAGGAATCCATTGTTGCACTCTTTCATGTACTCCTTGTGCTGCTGAAGACGTAGAATTCTGTGGCACTTGATGCACTTGTTCTTGAAATTTAGATCCACCTTCGGATTGTCGTTCTTCATTTGTGTCACGACCCAAAATCCATCAAGGTCGTGACGGCGCCGGACACAACAGTCAGGAAAGCCAACACTCAATGGTTAATTAAATTCCTATTTTAGTATTTTGAAAATCGTTACTGTTTGTTTCATTATATAAAGATCAAATAAAGTTGCCGAGTAAAAAACGATGTTTAAATAATTCAATCGACAAATACATCCCAAAGTCAGTCCAGAACCCGGTGTCACAAGTGCATGAGCAGTTTCTAAGAAAAACCAAATGAATTACAATAACCGTCCAGAATACAAATGGGACAGTAAAGAAAGTACAATACATCCGAGGAAGACTCTTTTGGCTGCGGGTCGTCTCGAGGAGAGCAGCTCTCCTAAGTCTCCAGGTCAGCCACATCACTGCGTCAAGCGGGGCCATTAGATATACATATACCTGTGCAATAAAAATGCACAAGAAGTGTAGAATGAGTACAAAAACAACGTGTACCCTGTTATACCCCGCAATATTACGATGATATTACGCTTCGCAATATTAAGTTACAACGATGTTGCACCCTGTAGTATTGTACGTTGAATTTATCGTAAGGTAATTGATATCAGTCCAAGTAAAGGATTATTTGGAGGTTATAAGGATTATGCTATTTCACAAGTGATGAGTAAATTCGTGAAGGTGAAAGGGGAAGCAAGTCAAAGAAAATGAATTTTCGTCAAAGTTTGGCATTTTGGGGTAAAATACGGCCCGAGCTAAAATACCCGATATTTATGGACTAGTGCCATACAAGATACTACATGACCATGCTAGTAAGGTGTACAAGGTATGTTAAAAGAGAGCAGTATTTTTAAGTAATTTGAGGTAATTTTTAAATAATGCGGGTAATTAGTTAATTACCGGATAACGGGACATTACCCAGTTAACTAATAAATGGATAATCTTTTTTATAAATTATACCCCCCAAAATGTGGCATAAAGCCACAATGGTTAAACATGACTCTTAGTCATTATTTCCATGTGGCTACCAAGGGTAAAGTTAAAACCTAAGACTTAATTATAAGTCTTATCTCCATTTCATTAGGATCAGGACTTAGGACATACTTGAACCATTAATGTATCATGTTAGTTCAAAAATGTTAAGAGAGCAGAAGCTTCAGTTCGTGCAATAATTCCATTAAAATAATTCAAAGAAGCAGTAGCTTATTTTCGTTTAGGATACTTCAGCGTAATTTCATAAAAGTTTGTGGTTACAAAGAGTACGGTGCAATCTTCGCCAAGAATATTATGCAGAATTTTCCCTACTCCAGGTATGTTGAGGCCATGCCTTATTTCTTTTGGCATGATCCATATGATACAAATGAAACGAGAAAATGCACAACTTCCATAAATTACTCTATTCATAGAAATACTAGGGTTGTCTATATTCTTGATTCCCCATGTGAATTATTATTATCTTCTGTTCATGGGTCCCAGAAAAATACATATTTGATAATGTTTATCCGAAAGGCATATTGATTTTTATGGCATTATGAGAAAATCTTATTAACGTATTTCTTATACATTTATACATGTACATTGACCCATGACTCAGAAGGCGTTATATACACATATATATGTATATATATGTATGTATATGGGATATGGGAAAGGTTATGGCGTTATATACGTACCACCACCTGATCAACTGGTATACGTTGATGATTTGCCCACAGTGGCCAAGATGATATGATGGGATGCCCTCAGGGGCTTGATGATGTTATGAACACATGTACATATGCATGACATGACATTTATATGCATATGACTGACACTATAGGTATTTCACGATTTACATAGTTATCAAGACTTAAAGGTTGAATACTCTATATTTCTTCTATGTCTGTTATGTACTTATTTATGTGCCTTACATAATTAGTACATCATTCGTACTGACGTCCCTTTTGCCTAGAGACGCAGCGTTTCATGCCCGCAGGTCCCGATAGACAGGTCGAGAGTCCTCCAAGTAGGCTATAAGCTCAGCAGAAGATGTTGGTGCGCTCCATTTGCTTCGGAGTTGCTTGTTTGTTTAGTATGATTTAGACGTGTATTGTTTGGTATGGCGAGACTCTGTCCCGACCTTTATGAAAATTATGTATTCTTAGAGGCTTGTAGACATATGTCATGTACGTATATATGGCCTTGTCGGCCTATGTTCAGTACACGAGTGATTATTTCGGTCTTATAGGCCCGTACCTTATATGTATAAGTTTTTATTCCCTCATGCTTTACTCCGGTTCATTTACCTATGATAAATTATATGGAAGATATGTTATTTTTTTACTCGGTTGAGTAAGGTTCCGGGTGCCCGTTGACGGCGCCTCACCCATACTACTATTTAAGTATGAAGGTAAGGATCGTGTAGCTTTTACCCGAATGGTCGGGATCGAATCCACATGGAGCCTATAGATGGGAGTGAGTGTATAAGTGATCTAGAAGGTTCGAGTGTTTCTAATTTCACTTCTAAACATTGGTTGGTGTTGACCTATGCTAAGTGTATTCTATTATTTGTAAGCTAGTCAATGACTAACTTTGTTTTGTTTTTGTTGTTGTTTTCTAATATTGATAAAGGCACCAGGGTCGTGTCTATTGCCTAGGTGGATACACAAAGGGATTCAATTCTAAGGTCAGAGAATTTGCTAGGGATATAGCTATAACCAAAGCACGAAGGTGGTCACTCTATACCTCTCGGTAGTTTGAGTGATTATACCCTAATTGCCTCTCTTGAGTCCAATTGGGTGCCCAATAATCAAGCAATATAGGCTTAGGTAGGGTGTTACTCTCTCGAGGTTTAACCCGTTAACGAGGGCTCAAGTAGGGTTTTACCATTTCTGGGATTAACCCCTTTGATTGGGACTACCAATCTCTTGATAATGCCCTAATTTCCTATTAGGCTAATTTCTAGACTCAAGTCTTCTTTCTCAAGAAAAAGCCAAGTCATGAAAAGGTTAATTAGTGTTTGAAACCACTAATTATAGCAATAAAACCTTGAAATAGCCTAAATAGCCAACACCCATTAATTCCCCAACCTTAATTTCAAAACCCCATCACATACCCACACTACTCATAATCAAAGATGAGAACAATGATAGAGAAGAAGAATAACCCATTTAATTGATTCCTAACAATGAAATTGAAGTTTTCAATGTTAAAAATGCAAGAATAAATCTAAAGAAATAAAAAAAACCCTAAAATATTCACGAGCTCTCTACTCTGAAAAACAACTGCTATGTTCCAGATCTCTAAAGAAATTACAAAATAGTCTATTTATAGTCTGCCAAATTTTTGGAAAAAAATAGCCCTGCAGGACCACCACGGACCGCGAAAACACAACCGCGGTCCGCGAAAACATTGGGACCTCACTGGATTGCCACCGCGGTCCACGAAACTTCGATCGCGGCCACGGTGGGGACTTGTAATTTTCTGGATCACACTGGATTGCCACCGCGGTCCGCAAAACTTTGACCGCGGCCACGGCCGCAGTGGGGATTTGCAATTTTCTGGATCACACTGGAACTCCACCGCGGTCTGTGAAACTTCAACTCGGGTCACGGTGGATGATGGTCTTATTTTTGAGCTTACTGGAAAGGCACCGCAGTTCGTGAAACCACGACCATTGTTGTCTTGAGCAACCTTGTTGGGTTTGATCCTTGTGCTGGATTCACTCCTATTTTGAGCATATTTTAGACAGAATGCCTTCATTTCTGGTTCAATCCTTCAATAAGCACAACGTGTAAGCTTTCGGGGCCATTTTGTGTAAAATTGTATCCAAAAATTCATGTATAAGGGCACGAAAAACGAGAAAAAAAGCCAAGTTATCAACTCCCCCAAACTTAAGCTCTTGCTTTTCCTCAAGCAAAACAAAATAAGCCCCACCCCTATGAGAGATTTCACAAAAATTTGACTGTACTAATGGTGACCTCAACTAGCATCAATTGGAACTAACCATAGCCCCTAATGCGAATGAATCATTGACAATGATTGAAATTTTCAAAACCATAGTTTCCAGTGTGATACAAGAGCTTCAACGGTTGGTCCAAATTATTAGTGAACTTATAACTATTACCTCGGTCCGTGTGGATCCCAGACTCTTATTCCGTAACTTTCCCTAAGCATCTCACCTTTCAGAATAATGACACTTAGAACGAGGAATATGGTGAATCACTCATCTCTCATCAAGGAAAGAGTCTCAAGTTCGGCTCAAAGTACCATAGGCTTGCCCTTTGTGCACATCACCACTAATGTAGGCTTCACTCAACCTGAGATCATATAGGGCTTTTTTGGAATCATGATGAAGGATTTTGGTCAACAGTAGGAAGTATTTGGTTAGAGTGAGTCTTATCTTTCATTAAGCACTTTATTTTTTTGTTGCTCTCGCATTTTCTTGACTCTTTGAGTCCTTTTATGTTTTGTAGGGTTGGAGAGACACTTTTCATCAATTTCCTTTATTTTCTTCTTATGCTTTCCAAACTTTTGGCATCACTTTTTCATCAATTCCCTTTATTTCTTCTTTTTCATCACTTTCCTTTTCATTCTTTTTCATTGCCTTTTCTCTTTTCTTTCTTTCTTTCTTTCTTTTGTGCCTTCTTTTTCACTTCATCACATCCCTCGTCTCTCCCCCAAACTTATGCCTTTTTCCTAGCGCCAAGGAAAGATCGGGTGCCAAGAGAGGGAAAAAGAACGGTTAAAGGCTTGTAACTTGGGTTGAAAGAAAAGGCTTAGGGATAAAAAGGGTTGACTAGGAAATATGTCCTTTGGAAGGTCATGGAAGTGTTCAATTCTTTGTTCAAGCCAAGGAAAGTCTATAGTCACATCTCAAGTCAAATTACACCTAGAATTTTTCCTAGATAACACTCAGGGAAAGTTCTAGACTAGTGGCACGTAACTTGGACTTGCAATTACGAATTTCTTACCACTCACAGCTAAAGGATTGTTACAGAAACCGAGTCGAGGGCCCACAACGACCTTAGTCGTTCTTTGAGTAACAAAAAATGGTCCCGAAGAACCACCCGATCATTATCGGCCAACACAAGAGTCTCAAGATCATCACTATCACCATCCTCAACACAACGGTTTGTCTTTGACCATGGGATCAAAGGCAACTGTGTTAGGCCCAAGTGAAGCTTTGGTTGAGGCACCGTTATTGAAAAACAAAACAGCAAGAAAGGAAAAACAGACTCAAACCCTTAAGAAGGTTGTCACACCGTCCATCCTTGGGAAGAGCCACCCGGTTCACACACGTTCCACCTTTGGAAAGAACCGTGGCGTTAAGAAAACCAAAGGCTTATGCTCACACGAAAAACAAACAAGAAGCTATGAAAGAAAAGTAAGAAACTATAAAATAGAAAAGGAATGCGTAAAATAAAGTAAAGTGCGTGGGATGGAATGAATATGTACAATAGGGGAATTAGATGAATATACATAAGCGATGAATATTTACAATTGATAGTTATCTTATAAATTCCAAAAAGGAAAATAACGTAAAGAAAAAGAAACAAAAAATTGGTTTCATTATACAATCCGATGTAGCCAAAATGAAATGTCTGTAGGGCCACTCCTCCTCAATGCTATAAAGAAAAAATAGTGCTCAAAATATGGGAGAGAGAGAGAGAGAGTAAAAAAAACTCCCTAATGGCCCTCGGCCTGCTGTGGTCCCTGCTGCTCTATCTGAGATGGGGTAGGAACTGCCTGAGATGAGGAAGGAACTACCTGAGATGAGGAAGGAACTGCCTGAGATGGGGAACCTGTAGGAGCTGGGTCTGGTATAGCCTGTGATGGAGCTCCGGTGGGCTGGGCCTCCTGACTTTGAGCCTGAGTGTGCTCACTGGGAGGGTCTGCCAATACTAGTATGATGTTCTGGGCACGGGACATGACCTTCCTCTTCTTCAGTGGCCTCACCGGCTCCTCCTCTTGCACTGACCGAGGCACTGGCTGGGGCTCTGTGGGGTCTGTTAGTAGCATCTCCAATGGAATCTGATCGCCTGATAGCTTGTCGACCTCCTTTCTCAGCTTCGCCACCTCCTCCTTTGACGCCCTATTCTTCCTCAGCTTCTTTGTTTCTTTGGCCAGCTTTGTCAATGCACTCTCATGTGCACTCATCGCGTCCAGGATTTTATTGTGGTTCTCCATAATTTCTTTCAGAGTGTCCTCAATGGACTGCAGGACCTGTGGTGGGGGAGGAGTAGCTGGGGCTGCCACGGCTGCCACGGCTGTAGAAATTACAGTCAACTTTGTAGTAGTTAACTGCATCCAGTTGGTGAGGCTAGTGAGTGTCATGTTCAGCCGTTGAGCAGTCACGGGATAGGCTCTAGTGGATGGGATGTCAGTAGATGTGGAGGAAGACGGACCTGGAGCCTCCTCTGGGATGGCAGGCTGGGGCAGTGAGGGTTCCGCCACCACCACTGGCTCTTCAGACTGGCTAGTGGAGGCAACCGACTTTCCTTTTGACTTATTTTTGGGGTTATCCTCATCTTTCAAGTCATACCAGGAGAAAGGTGCTTTGGGCTTGACTTTGATGTCAAATCGCTTCATAGTCACTTCCTGGTCTTCACAATACATGGTCAGAAAATGAGGAAAAGGGTAAGAAGTATCACCTGTGCTGTCCACCCGGCTAATGACCTCGGACATCACATTCCCCACATTGATGGGGTACCCAACCATGATTGATGCTACTAATACAGCCCTGCTGAGAGGGAGGGTCTGGTCATGATGTGCCGGGTCTAGCCTGCTACATACAAAAGTCTCCCATCCTTAAGCTTCGAAGTTCAGGGTCCTCCTGGTGATAGTCTTCCCAGCCGTTAACCACTCCGGGGTGTCCTCGGGCTTGGTCAAGTGCAAAGCCAACCAATTTTTCGCAGCATCCTTTTCTTCAAGTTTTTCACGGTACAATGAATCATCCACATCATCCATCTCCAAATAATAATTTAGTGAAGGTCCGTCAAAAGGCACTGTGAGATTTCAGACTTTGAATGCCTTTGAGTCCTTTTCCAGAAAAAGCAAATTAGTGTAGAACTCCTTCACTATATGCTCATTTGCCTCCGAGAGATGCTCAATGAAATAAGACCACCCTTTCCTGTCTCGAAATTGTTGCCTCACATTGGGGTTGTAAGTGGATAAATCTTTCATTGAGAAGGTGCGCTCCGGGATAAGTGATCGGGCAGTCAACAAATCCCTGAATCTGTGGAAGGGTTTCTCACTAACAAATCGATCCTTCCACACATCCGGATTCCGAGTGCGATCGACCCCTTCAACCACCTGCACATCCCCTTTCCCGTCACTTGAATTCTCCCCAAATAAGGAAGCTGTAGGGGAAGTAGAGTATGAGTGTGCACTGGAGGCGGATTTAGAAGGGGATACATCTCGTGCTGGGGCCGGGAGAGATGAGACCGGGTCCAATGGGGATGACTGTGATGAGGCCTCCTCTGACGGAGCATATTCACTTCCTGATGGTAAAGGAGGAGAGTCTGTAACCCGACTGGGACGTCGTGATGACTGAGGACGCAATGTAACTTTTGATGGTTGCCTTGGTGCCCCCGGGCCTCTCCCGTTTTGAGTTTCTCCTCTACCCGTGTTTTTTCGACCGCCTCCACGAGATAGTACCATTGCCTGCAAAGTACACACAAGTGAACACACAAATGAACATGGTTAGTTTCCCGAACATTGATGTGCAGTAGTCACTGAAGTCTAAGCATACTGGAATGAGGCAAAACACACTGGAAATGACTTCGTGGACTGCGAAAATTTGACCGCGGTAGTGAAAGTCTAAGCATACTAAGCAAGACATACTGAAAATGACTTCGCGGACCGCAAAAAGTCGACCGCGGTCGCGAAAGTATAAGCATACTGAGCAAGACACACTGGAAATGACTTCGCGGACCGCGAAAAGTCGACCGCGGCCGCGAAATTAGATCCAGTATGGTATGATTTCTGGACAGCAGGGACCGCGGACCGCGAAAGTGGCTAATGACCTAGGGTTCCCAGAATTTGCAATTTCTACGCTAAAGTGTTCATTGAGATAAGTCCTACACAAGTAATCAGTGCAGTTGCATTCCAAAGGACTATTATGAATCTATTTGGGCTAACCCTAACATTTACAAGCCTAAAAAAATAAAATAATAATGAAAAAGAAGTTGAAAAATAAAGAAAATTAAGAATTAAGAAGTTAATGAAGCACAAACACACTTACTAGATGCTTGGATGATAGTATGGATGTGAGCAATGAATTTCAGAGAATGCAAAAGTGAGACACGGTTGAAAGTGGCTTAGACCAGCTACAATGTGAAAAGTGTGAAATAAAACCCTAGAGGCCTATTTATAGAGAGAGCTGGGGACCACCCCACTCACTTACCGCGGACCGTGAAAAATCGACCGCGGTCCGCGGTCATTCAATGGCATAAGGCATAAGAGGTAGAAGGGTTTCACGGACCGCGAAAAGTCATTTGCGGTGACGAAGTCCATTTCCAGAGAACTGTGTTTGCAGCATATTGACTTCGCGAACCGCGAAATGTCGACCGCGGCCGCGAAGTCAATTTCCAGTGAGCTTCTGTTTTTATACTCAGCCAAATTCCTGTGTCAAAATCATCCTACACATCCAAAAACCAGTTAGTGTAAAAGTGAAACCTATTTTACCAAGAAAAACAAAGAAAATGAAAGTAAAGACACATGGTTTGCCTCCCAAGAAGCGCCCGATTTAACGTCGCGGCACGACATATTTTACCGGGATCATTGGAGATGAAGAAGTGCCACCACGTGGCTATCATCAACTTTGCCAAGATAGTATTTTAACCGGTGACCATTCACTCTGAAGACTTCACCACTTTTGTTCTTGAGGTCAAGAGCCCCAAATGGAGTAACAAATACCACTTCAAAAAGCCTACTCCACTTTAGCTTCCGGGGAAATAACCTCAACCGAGGATCGAACAATAAGACCAAGTCACCAACTTTGAACTCTTTACCTCGAGCATATTTGTCATGTAGGTACTTTATTTTTTCCTTATACAAGGACGAACTGGAGTACACATGGAATCTAAACTCATTCAACTCATTTAATTGCTCCACTATAAGATTTGCAGCTACATCCCAGTCCAAGTTCAACTTTTTCAAGGCCCACATAGCCTTGTGGTCCAATTCCACCGGAGGGTGGCATGCTTTTCCAAAGATAAAGAGATATGGGGACATCCCAATTTGGGTCTTGTAGGCGGTCCGGTAATCCCAAAGAGCATCATCTAATTTCTTAGCCCAGTCGGACCTATTGGCATTTGACAGTTTTGGATAATATGCTCTTTATCTCTCTGTTAGACTCTTCAACTTGGCCACTAGGCGGAGGGTGGTATGGGGTAGTGACTTTATGGTTGACCCCATACTTAGAAATCAAGGAGTCAAAGGCTTTGTTTAAAAAATGTGACCCTGTCACTGATGATGGCTCGTGGGGTGCCAAACCTAGTAAAAATGTTCTTCTTGAGAAAGGCTATTACACTCCGCGCCTCATTGTTTGGTAAGGCTATGGCCTCCACCCATTTTGACACATAATCAACCGCGACCAAGATGTACGTGTTCCCACATGAACTCACGAATGGCCCCATGAATTCAATTCCCCAAACATCAAAGATATCTACCTCGAGAATTGAGTTTAAGGGCATCTCATCCTTTTTGGAAATTCCCCCGGCTCTTTGGCATTCATTGCACCTCTTCACTAGGGTAATAGAATCCTTATACAAAGTGGGCCAAAAGAACCCACAACTAAGCACTTTAGAAGCAGTTCTCACCCCTCCGTGATGTTCACCATACGGTGAGGAGTGGCAAGACTCAAGGATGGCTAGTTGCTCTTTCTCCGGTACACATCGCTGGATTACCCCATCGGTGCAAATCTTGAATAAATAAGGCTCATCCCAATATAAATCCAAGTTATACCTTCGAAGCTTCTTCCTTTAGTTAGAAGAGAGCTCACAAGGGACAACTCCAGTGACTAGGAAATTAGAAATATCCGCAAACCATGGCATTTATCTCATGGACATTGAAAAGATTTGTTCATCCAGGAAACTATCATTGATCTCAAGTCCGTCACAAGGACGTCCTTGCTCCTCCACCCGGGACAAATGATCGGCAACTTGATTCTCACTCCCTCTTCGGTCCACTATCTCTAAATCAAACTCTTGTAACAACAAAACCCATATCATAAGTCTTGCCTTGTAATCCTTTTTGGTCATGAGGTACCGGAGTGCTGCATGGTCAGTATGAACTATGACTTTAGCACCCATCAAATAAGCTCGAAATTTTTCCATGGCAAAGACTATAGCTAGAAGCTCTTTCTCCGTGACTGTGTAGTTCATTTGAGCAGAATTCATTGTCTTGCTGGCATAGTAGATTGGATGAAACACTTTGTTCACCCTTTGTCCAAGCACATCACCCACAACAACATCACTTGCATCACACATAAGCTCAAATGGGGCACTCGAATCTGGTACCGTGATGATTGGGAGTGGTAGTGAGCTTGTGTTTTAAGAGTTCAAAAGCTTGCATACACTTCTTATCAAAATTGAATTTGGCATCCTTCTCTAACAGCTTGAATAATGAATTCACCACCTTAGAGAAATCTTTGATAAACTGCCGGTAAAAACCGGCATGGCCAAGAAATCTGCGGACTCCTCTCACTGAAATAGGTGGTGGAAATTTTGAAATAACCTTGATCTTTGCCTTATCAACCTCAACGCCATTCTTTGAAATCTTATGGACCAAAACAATTCCTTCCTCCACCATAAAGTGGTATTTTTCCATATTCAGGACCAAATTTGTTTCTTCACATCGAGCAAGAACTCTATCAAGATGACTCAAGCATTCGTCGAAAGAATCCCCGACGACACTAAAGTCGTCCATAAATACTTCTAGAAAATCCTCCATCATGTCGGTGAAGATTTCCATCATACATCTTTTGAAAGTAGATGGGGCATTACAAAGTCCGAATGACATTCGAGCAAAGGCAAAAGTGCCATATGGGCAAGTGAAGGTGGTCTTCTCTTGATCCTCCGGGGCTATAAAAATTTGAATATATCCAGAATACCCGTCAAGGAAGCAATAATAGGCTCGACCTGCAAGCCTATCCAACATTTGATCCAAGAATGGTAAAGGAAAATGGTATTTGCGGGTTACCATGTTGAGCTTGCAGTAGTCCATGCACACCCGCCATTCGGTAACCGTTCTTGTAGGAATGAGCTCATTTTTATCATTTTTTATCACTGTCATTCCACCCTTTTTCAGAACGCATTGGATCGGAGAAGTCCAAGCACTATCCGAAATTGGATAGACCACACCCGCATCAAGCCATTTTATTATCTCCTTTTTCATCATATCTTGCATAGATTCATTGAGTCTTCTTTGATGTTTAACAGAGGGTTTGGCTCCATCCTCCAATATAATCTCGTGCATGCAATAAGCGGAGCTAATACCCCAAATATCAGCCAAGGTCCAACCGATTGCTTTCTTCCTCCTCCTTAGCACTTTTAAAGTTGAGTCAACCTGTAATTGGGTTAGGCAAGAGGAAAGAATAACTGCTAAAGTACAAGAGGGACCAAGGTATTCATACCTGAGGTGGGAAGGAAGTGGCTTCAACTCAAGATTCGGAGGTTCTTCAATGGATGGCTTTGTTGGTGGGGTCTTCCTGTTTTCTATGTCCAATGACAATTTTCTGGGAGCATACTAATAAGATCCCATGCGTTGAAGGGCATGGGTGCTCTCAAGCAAACCATCCACCACTGATTCCTCGTGATTCAACAAGGCCAACTCCACAGGATCATCAACATGGATCATAACACTGGCATCATCAATAATAACCTCGGACACGAGGTCCACAAAAGAGCACACTTCGGTGCTGTTGGGCTGCTTCATAGCTTTGCACACGTGGAAAACTACTTTTTCATCACCAACTCTGAATGTAAGTTCCCCTGCTTCAACATCGACCAAGGCCTTCCCGGTGGCAAGGAAAGGCCTCCCCAAGATAATAGGGACCTCAAAATCAACCTCACAATCGAGGATAACAAAATCTGCTGGCAATATGAACTTGTCCACTCTCACTAAGACATCATCAATAATACCTAGGGTCCTCTTCATTGATCGGTCCGCCATTTGCAAACGCATAGAGGTCGCCCTAGGTTGTCCGATCCCCAAGGTCTTGAACACAGAATATGGCATCAAATTTATGCTTTCCCCAAGATCACATAGGGCTTTTGCAAAGTCTACACTCCCAATTGTGCAAGGAATAGTGAAGGCAACCGGATCCTCAAGTTTTGGTGCCATGGAGTGAACAATAGCACTCACTTGGTGAGTCATCTTAATGGTATCAAATTCCACGGATCGTTTTTTGTCACCAAGTCCTTCATGAACTTAGCGTAGCCTGGCATTTGCTCCAAGGCTTCAACCAAAGGAACATTTATGGTAAGACTCTTCATCATATCAAAGAACTTTTTAAACTGGGTCTCTTGCTTCTGTTTTGCCAATCTCTGAGGATAGGGGGGAGGTGGCCTAGTAAATGGTGCCTTTGGGGCCTTCGGCTCTGGAATGTCAATTATGTGTGCCCTAGACGGGTTCACATTTCTATCCAAATCCTCCCCATTGTCATGAATGTCAATTCTTACCTCACCTTCACTTGGCTCATCCAATGCTTGCTCCACATCAGCTGGTAGCTCATCTTGGGGTACAACTTCATCATCATCAACAACCTTCTTTTGCCCCGAAGTACTTGCCTCCACACCTTTTCCACTCCGAGTGGTTACCGCCATAACATGACCGGTGTTGTTGTTGTTCCCACCCTTGGGGTTCACTACCGTATCACTTGGTAGTGCACCCTTCGGGCGTGTGTTTAAGGCTTGTGAAATCTGGCCCATTTGTAATTCAAGATTTCGGATGGAAGTAGTGTGAGAGAATATTTGGGCATCGATTATGCATTCCTGTCCATCATATGTTTGAACATGTTCTCTATCCGACCCATTTCCGAGCTTGAAGAACTTTCCCCATGAGATTGATATGGAGGAGGGTTACTTAGTTGTTGGTACATCGGGGGCCTTTGAAAACCCGACCCCCGATTACCTTCACCTCCCCAATTGTTGTTGTTATTTCTTCCATTCCAATTCCCTTCATTATTGTTCCCCTATTGTCGGTCATTATTATTGTTCCATTGACGATCATTGGTATTGCTCCAATTTCTAGCATTGTTATTGTTCCAGTTTCGTGGCCTTTGGTTCCCCCATTTTTGTGTATTACCTTGCCCTTGGTATTTGTTTGCATAAATAACATCCTCATCTTGGTCATTGTAACTTTCATCTTGTTCATGACCACTTGGCCCTTGATCACCTTGATCACCATGGTTTTGCCTAACATTCCCCTGAGGTCTCCTTTGGTTTCCTTGCATATGAACTCCTTCCATAGAATTTACTTGCTTAGGCCCTTGAAAATGTTGGAGTTGGGCTTTAGAAAGTTGGTTCATGGTTGTTGTAAGCTCGACAATTGCTTGCCCTTGTTCTTGGAGTTCCTTGTGGAGACTATTCACACCGGTTTCCCCTTGAGGCACATTTTCTCTACTTTGCCAAGCCGAAGATGTGTCGACCATTTCATCAAGAATCTCACATGCCTCCCGGTATGTCAACTTCATAGA
The DNA here is from genome assembly GCA_005239505.1 of Nicotiana paniculata. NCBI lineage: Eukaryota > Viridiplantae > Streptophyta > Magnoliopsida > Solanales > Solanaceae > Nicotiana > Nicotiana paniculata. The sequence goes on along the minus strand of ML302752.1, from coordinate 163,911 downwards.
ATTACCACCGGCCAATTGGTTGACCACACATTGATTTACCGTGTTGATTCCACGGTAGAATATTTGTTGTATCATAGCCTCAGTCATGTAATTGTTAGGACATTCCTTGACCATGGTTCTATAGCATTCCCATATTTAATGTAGGGGCTCATTTGGCTTTTGTTTGAATTCCAAAATCTCATGTCGCAGGGCTGCCATGTGGCTTGGGGAGAAAAACTTTGCAATAAATTTATCGGTAAGCTCGTCCCAAGTGGTTATAGAATGGTTTGGGAGACGCTCAAGCCAATCCAATGCTTTTCCCCTAAGTGAGAATGGGAACAACCGTAGCCTTAATGCGTCCTCAGACACATTAGTTTGCTTACTCCCCCAACATGTATCAACAAAGCCTTTGAGATTTAGGCATTCTGGTGGGCGGCTCTGGTGAAGTATACTCTTTGCTCAAGGACAGTGAGCATAACATTTGTGATTTGGAAGTTCCCCGCTCGGATCCTTGGTGGGACTATTGCACTAGCATACCCCTCGTTTGGAAGGACCCGAGGAGCAGCTCTAGGAGCTGGAGGTGGGGGAGGGTCTGGAACATCATCCTGAATATTGGCATGTCGGTCTCTTCTTTGTGGAGGAATTTGATTGATTTCATCTTCTTGATTGTCATAAACCCCCTCCCCCGGAATCACATTTCCTAGCGGTTCGGCCATTGTACCTAAGTACACAAAACAAGGGAGTTAAAAATAGAAGGAAATAAAAATACACTACGCTTCTAGTCACAAATATAGTCACACCGTTAAAGCTCCCCGGCAACGGCGCCAAAATGTGACGGCGCCTCACCCACACTACTATTTAAGTATGAAAGGAAGGGTTGTGTAGCTTTTACCCGAACGTTCGGGATCGAATCCACAGGGAGCTTATAGATGGGAGTGAGTGTATAAGTGATCTTGAAGGTTCGAGTGTTTCTAATTGCACTTCTAAACATTGGTTGGTGTTGAACTATGCTAAGTGTATTATATTGTTTGTAAGCTAATTAACGACAAACTTTGTTTTGTTTTTGTTGTTGTTTTCTAATATTAATAAAGGCACTAGGGTCGTGTCTGTTGCCTAGGTGGATACACAAAGGGATTCAATTCTAAGGTCAGGGAATGTTCTAGGGATATAGCTATAACCAAAGCACGAAGGTGCTCACTCTATACCTCTCGGTAGTTTGAGTGATATACCCTAATTGCCTCTCTTCAGTCCAATTGGGTTCCCAATAATCAAGAAATATAGGCTTAGGTAGGGTGTTACTCTCTCAAGGTTTTACCCGTTAACTAGGGCTCAAGTAGGGTTTTACCATTTTTGGGTTTAACCCCTTTGATTGGGACTACCAATCTCTTGATAATGCCCTAATTTCCTATTAGGCTAATTTCTAGACTCAAGTCTTCTTTCTCAAGAAATACCCAAGTCATGAAAAGGTTAATTAGTGTTTTCAACCACTAATTATAGCAATAAAAACCATGAAATAGCCTAAATAACCAACACCCATTAATTTCCCAACCTTAATTTCAAAATCCCATCACATACCCACACTAGGGTTGAGCCACAACCCTAGCTAATGGGTCTAGCTACTCATAATCAAAGATGACAACAATGACAGATAAGAAGAATAACCCATTTAATTGATTCCTAACAATGAAATTGAAGTTTTCAATGTTAAAAATGCAAGAACAAAGCTAAAGAAAAGAAAAAAACCCTAAAATATTCACGAGCTCTCTCCTCTGGAAAACAACTGATATGTTCCAGATCTCTAAAGAAATTACAAAATAGTCTATTTATAGTCTGCCAAATATTTGGACAAAAATACCCCTGTAGGACCACCGCGGACCGCAAAAACACAATCGCGGTCCGTGAAAACATTGGGACCTCACTGGATTGCCACCACGGTCCGCGAAACTTTGACCGCGGCCACTGTGGGGACTTGTAATTTTCTGGATCACACTGGATTGCCACCGCGGTCCGTGAAACTTCGACCGCAGCCGCGGTGGGGATTTGCAATTTTCTGGATCACACTGGAACTCCACCGCGGTCCGCGCAACTTCGACTGCGGTCGCGGTGGATGATGGTCTTATTTTTGAGCTCACTGGAAAGGCACCGCGTTCCGTGAAACCACGACCGTTGTTGTCTTGAGAAACCTTGTTGGGTTTGATCCTTGTGCCGGATTCACTCCTATTTTGAGAATATTTTAGACTGAATGCGTTCAATTCTGGTTCAATCCTGCAACAAGCACAACGTTTAAGCTTTCGGGGCCATTTTGTGTAATATTGTATCCACAATTCATTTATAAGGGCACAAAAAATGAGGCAAAAAGCCAAGTTATCACCAGTCGCGACCCATCGGTTTGGGTCGTGACAAAAGTGGTATCAGAGCGGTTCTTTCCTAGGGAGTCTACAAGCTGTGTCTAGTAGAGTCTTGTTTATGGATGTGTCGTGCAACACACTTATAAGCAGGAGGCTACAGGGCATTTAGGATTGTCACTCTTTCTTCTTACTCTAATTCGTGTGGTAGAGCTCACTTATAAGAATTCAAACTCCTAGACTCTATTTTATTCGTAATATGACGATGACTCCAATTGGTAAGAGACTGAATGCGGATATGGAAGAGTTGAGTCAGAGGAACTCAATTTGTGCGTGATGCTTATGATGATTAAATGTAAGATCTTCAGTAGATCATGTGTGTACCAAGATGTGTAAGCTTCTTGTTAAGGAGCCCTAAGACATGAACATCTATCCACCTATATGGTGAAAGGCGACAAGAAAATCAGAAGGTACAAGTTTCAACAAGTAAAAGAAGAAAGGTAAAGAAGGGTACGAGTTACCCCGTTAGTAGAGATCAACATTATCTACAATTCAGGAGGAGAAAGAGGTATGAGCACTTTGAGTTACCTTCAATGGTAACAGAGGTAAGCAAAATTGGTCATACCCATTTCTGTTATGCCCTACGGGGGCTAATATGTGTAGTTAAGAGAATGACAGGATATTAGGATCCGGCTGGGGTTAGGGTAACCCAAATTAGTGAATGGATTACTCGCGTTAGTTGAATTTTCGAAGGATATTGCGAATGTGCTAATAGAATTCCTTGTGAGATACCCAGATGGTGCACTCTAAAATAGTACAGCTAGATATGAGTACTACAAAAGATAAGTACTGGAAACTTGGAAAGAATAAATATTATCTTAGTATGACTCCCATCCCTAGTTGAGAAATAATGCTAGGCAACCCGAAGAGCCAGTAGATGGAGCAAAGGGGAGCTAAAAGCAAAAGAATATCTGGTTGAATTTTTCAGAATAAAGTGATTAACATAAATGTTAGCGAGAAATAAGAAAAGAGTTGATGAAGCATTATGAGTAAGATATGCTACATGGATGACAACAGTAGATCGAAAAGATGACAGTATTACAGAGTCTACAGTCAATTGAAAGAAAAGACGATAGATGACATGCCTAGAAATAACAAAAGAGTTTAGGCCATAAAATCATATCCACATTTTGAGAAATAAGTTCGCGACTCTAGCGTGATTAACAGAAGAAAAAGTTAGAACCTAGAGTAATAGAAACTAGTATGGATTGGTGAACAAGATAAATTAAACATGAACTAGGGACTACATGATTGATAATCGTCGACATCAAGAGAATTTCATATTTTGGTTCCAGTGACAATACAATGGACAACAGAAGAAGATCCATGATGAATTCAGAGAATTGTCATTCAAGGAGACGCTTCCCTAAAGCAAGGAATATAAACAAAGTTAAGCTTAAGGAGACATATGTGCCAGTTACACTAAGTGTCACCATCACGAGTGAGGAATTTTGTTATCCTTGGTACAGAAGGATTATCGTGAGGCGAGTAAGGGTCATTGATGATGTGAAAGGACGCCAAAGATGAAGAGGAAAAAAGTCTGTAAATAGGTCATTGTAGCTCCAACTCTTATTACTCTCCAAAAAGGGGGGAATATGGAATGATGTGGCAGTAAGTCAGAATTAAGTGGATCTAGTAACTATGGAATGATAAAGGAAGGATGTGATAAGAATGAGAAAGGGATGAGATTTCACTTATTCAAATGTTACAGATATGCTATGATTCCAGAACATTATGTAAGCACGACGTCAGAAAAAGAAAGTAAGGGTTCCTGCCCGGAAGGTTAATGATAAATAAGGAGCCAGTACAAGAGGTAAGTTAGACAAAGGAAATAACCCAAGAGAGATTACGCGGAATATGGATATGAGAAGGGCCGACGAGTAATTAGTAGTTGATTCAGGAAGAACCTAGTCATAACTAGACAAGAGATTACAGATAAATTAGCAGACCATGCAAGATAAATATGGTGAACCCTAACAGGAAAAATTCACCCCCGCAGTAATGTCATCATAATACTTGAGATATATTATAATAGGAGTCGGGTAGTTAAAGGTACCATATGAATGTTACGGGAATAAAAGATAGTGCCACTGGGAAGACAGTCAAAATATCAGTTCAGAAGCAACCCTACAAGCAAAAGGGTGTGGAGGTAAGTAACTACGGATAATTGTAGGCGAGGAAGGACATCAAAAATTTTATTGGGTATACGATGTAATAAGATTGAAGCTTTACGAGAGTCAAGGGTTCTCCCTAAGTTGGTTACATTATGAACTCACTCAAGGGTTCGGAGTTTTATACATGCATCATATACATCCGTAGAAAATTCTAGTATACGTCAAAAGAAAGGATTGAGCCTAGTTCATAAATGACGGATTAAATTATTAAAGGGTTGTATCATGCATATTTCTCAAGCCCATGAAAGGCTAAACATGATAACTAATACCATGAACCATAAATCGGAAGATAGCTTAAGCCTATATAAAGGTTGATCAGAGGGGAGAGGAAACTGAAGAGTTACATCAACTAAGTAATTAGAAGTCTGATTATTGGACCCAAAAAATTAGAAACATCATGATCAAGAACATTGAAATATCTCCCTTAAAGTTAGAGGTACGAGAGAAATAGTACAACAACCATAGTGTATAACGGCTCTGTGATAAAGCCAGTAATAAGAAGTCAGTATGAAGCTTCCACCAGATTGTAGTATTATAATAAAGTTTCAAGTTGTGGTGTGAATCATACCTACATGGAAGGGAGGTTATGAAAGACATAGAATATATGATACGAGATTTCAAGTAAGTAAGGTAAAGGTGAACAATATACGAGATACTCAAATGCAGAAAGTTGTGAATAGTCCATACTTCGGATAGAAGGCTATAACCACGGGCATCCAATAACCGGGAATGATAGCAGCATCGTCATCAGTATGTCTTCCTGCCTATGGTTTATAAGTACTAAGAAATCTAGTTAAGAGAGTAGAGAATAGTTGGAGACGATGTGATGTCTCGCTTGACATTCCAGAATAATATAAGGAAATCTATGGTGCAAGCAAGTTGAAGGAGAGTTGCGAGTAGTATAGATGGATATGTATAGGCCGCAAGCTAAATTATAATAGAGCGACAAAGTTTCAAGAAAACATGAGTAAGAATGAGGAAAGTCAAGTGAGAATATGACGAGAGTGGATAAGTCCTCGGGAGTAAGTCCTTAAAAACAAGAGAGAAAATGGTTTTTCTAAGTTATTGAAAGTTCAGTATAGCCTGAATGAACTCAAAGGAGTATAAGATTAATAGCATTGAGAAAGAATGAAATACTTACCTGGTAATAAAATGAGGGTATAATTGTGACAGATAAAGGATGACGTTTGGGCCTTTGTTTGAATAGTGATTAAAAAAAAGGGAAGAAAGAAGAGAAGGAGAAAAGATTTCGCTGACGGCACGAAATTAGGATACCCCCATAAGGCGAATCACATTGAGACACTATGAAATACGATTATGGAAATCACTTCAAATATTCCTCAATGCAACGTAAGCCTTAACATCAATGTATTATGTAAGAAGTTTCAAGTCTTCAAGTAGAGGATTGTAGATCAACATTGAGGTGAATCAATAATGGACAGATACAAGTTACAAAGTATGACATGATATTAGGCCATAATTCTTAAGACGAACGGTAATAAAGAAGCATTAAAGGAATGAGATTTATGCCTAAAGGATAGGCAACAAAAGTAACTGGGAGTTTGGTAAGCATACCTTAGTAAATATAAATTGAAGTAAAAATTATGGTATAGTATGACCCACGTAGATGCAGCAAATCCATACGAATGGATAACCAGATCTATGAAATAATATATGGCCATATTCACAAGTTCTACAATGTATCGAGCGAAGAGCTTCAGTACACCTCTAGATGCCCAGAGAGGCATACTATTAAGCCTTATATATGTTTACAAAGTAAGGCCTAGAGATTTACTAAAAGCTAAAAGGAAAAAGGAAAGATGAATCGCATAATCGCACTTACAAATCCAGAGTCATACAAGCTGGATGACAGGAGGTAGCAGCAGTTGCGAGATTAGAAATATTTTGACTACAAGTCATAATATGAGCAAGAAGACTAAAGGGGGGAATACCCTAGACTTTGGATTTATTCACAGAGCAACTGCTTAAATGACAAGGTGAGTATTAAGATATTCACAAGAGCTATAAGTTATGAAAATGATAAGAGCATCAGTCAACATTCAAGGACGAATGTTCTAAAGGGGGGAATGATGTTACACCCAATATTACGATGATATTATGCTTCGCAGTATTAAGTTACGACGATGTTGCACCCTGTAGTATTGTACGTTGAATTTGTCGTACGGTAATTGACATCAGTCCAAGTAAAGGATTATTTGGAGGTTATAAGGATTATGCTATTTCACAAGTGATGAGTAAATTCGTGAAGGTGAAAGGGGAAGCAAGTCAAAGAAAATGAATTTTCGTCAAAGTTTGTCATTTTGGGGTAAAATACGGCCCGAGCTAAAATTCCCGATATTTATGGACTAATGCCATACAAGGCACTAGATGACCATGCTAGTAAGGTGTACAAGGTATGTTAAAAGAGAGAAATATTTTTAAGTAATTTGAGGTAATTTTTAAATTATGCGGGTAATTGGTTATTTACCGGATAACGGGACATTACCCAGTTAACTAATAAATGGATAAATTCTTTTTATAAATTATATCCCCCAAAACGTGGCATAAAGCCACAATGGTTAAACATGAGCCCTAGTCATTATTGCCATGTGGGTACCTAAGGGTAAAGTTAAAACCTAAGACTTAATTATAAGTCTTATCTCCATCTCATTAGGATCAGAACTTAGTGTGATGACCCAAAAGGTCACCCCATATATTTATAGCTAATTCTATGTTCCGAGGTCATGAAAAACCTCCTTCTATCTCACCTTGATTTTCATGCGCAGCCGGGCGTGTAGCCGGGAAGCCTTTATGTGAAATCAAATAAAAATGATAATTTTTGTGTTAGAAATTTGAATAAAGTTGACTTCGGTCAACATTTTTGGTAAACGAAGCCGGACCCAGGATTTGACGGTCCCGGAGGGTTGGTAGAAAAATATGGGACTTGGGTGTATGCCCGGATCGAATTCCGAGGTCGCAAGTCCGAAAAATGAATTTTTGAAGAAAAAATATTTTCTGTAAAATATAAAGGTTTTTGAAAAATGAAATTTGAGGTGAAACCTGTGGTATCGGGCCCGCATGTTGGTTCTAGAGCCCGGAACATGTTCAATATATTTTATATGTGTTATCTGTGAATTTGGAAATAAACGGACTTCTTGGCGTGATTCATATCAAAAATGGAAAAATTGAAGTTTAAACAAGTTTTGAGAAATTTCATTGATTTTGGGGTTTAATTCGATGTTTATGATGTTATTTTGGTGATTTGATTACTCGAATAGGTCTATAGGATATTTTTCAAGTTGTATGCATATTGAGTTTTTAGCACCGAGGGCTCGGGTGAGTTTCGGGTAGGTGTCAGGGTGTGAAAACATAGAAAAATCTGGTGTCTAATGCTGTCATTTGGTGTCTGGCCTTTTATCCTATGCGAAGGCACAAGTATAAGTGCGAATGCACAAAACTGTCATGGGAGGGGGTGGGGTTGTTCTGTGTGAACGCACCCTATCAGTTGCGAACGCGGAGCACTAGAAGGTTACTCTACGCGAACGCACGAGAAGGGGTGCGAACGCATAGGCCTAGAGGGGACCTGGGGAGCTGGGTGTATATTGCCCTATGCGAACGCGGCCCCACAACCGTGAACGCGTAGGCCAGAGTATCCAACCCTTCGCGAACACGGCCTGGGGCCCGCGAACGCGGAGAGTAATTTTCCCTAGTCATTTTTAAATACCCAAAACAGAATCCAATACGGGAATTTCACCATTTTTCACAAACTTCTTCTTCTCCACTCCTCTTGGGCGATTCTTGGGAGACTTCTTCACCATAATCTCTTAGGTAAGTAATCTTTAACTTGTTGTCTTCCATTTTCATCAACATTCTATTAGATTCTAGGCCTAAAATCATGAAACCAAAGGTAGAAATTGGGGTTTGGGGTATAGTTAGGGCCTTTTGATTATTTGGGAATTTGACCTCGTTTTGGGGTCGAATTTCTAAACAAATTATATATTCGGGCTCGTGGGTGAATGGGTAATCGAAATGTATAAAATTTTTCAGGTTTCGAGGTGCGGGCCCGAGGGTCGAGTTTTTGGTCGATTTTTATAATTTTGTAAAGATTGAAATTTTATTATTCAGAATAGTTGTTTATACGTTGTGTGTGTATTTTGAAGTTGTTTTAGTTGATTGTGAGCCGTCCGGAGGTCTTTCCGCCCGAGATGTCTATTTTTGAGTACCGGGATGTCGTCTTTGAGGTAAGTATCTTGCCTAACCTTGTGTGGGGGAACTACCTCTTAAGATTGAGTCTTCCTTATTGATTGTAGTCCGAGTATGCGAGGTGACGAGTGTGTACTCGTACTTATTTGCAATTAGATTGCCCTTTTAGGATTCGTAATTCTTATATTACTTGTGTATGATTTGTAAATGTTACATTTGAATCCTTGGTTGTTAATTTCATCCTGTTTAAATTAGAATTATTTGTTTTTGGATTCTTTCGTGGGCTATCTGACTTTACTTGACTTAACTAAATATTCTACTTCTCTTATCATCATGCTATATTTTCTTTCTAGCTTGCCTAATTGACTATAATTAGTGTCATCTAACCTTATAGTTGACTAGCCGTAGTTTGAACATCTATTCGTTGGAGTCAAGCATGCCCCTGAGTCTTACATTGTGATTTATATGACTATTCCCTTAAGTGTCACTTAGATCTAATTGTTTAACATTTATGTTATTGGTATTTCCTTGATGTTTCCTATTAGTGGGACTTTGTTTAAGCTGAGTGTTATTCCGTGAGGTTAACTGTTTAGGTGAGATTGGTTATAGCTGTTTCGCTTGCCGGGATGTTATTGTTTTTGTTATTATTTATGTTGTTAATGATATGGTTTGTATTGTTGACTCCCTTTCCGGGATGTGATGGTTTCTATTACTATTTAGGCTGTTAATGATATTGTTTGCACTGTTGACTTCCTTGCCGGGATGTTGTGGTTCCTATTACGGGTCATGTTGTTAATGATATTGTTTGTATTGTTGACTCCCTTGCCGGGATGTGGTGATTTATGGGTCCTTGGTTTTTCCTTTCCAAACTGTTGTTCTTGATATTGTTTGGGTGAGGAAGAGTGTAAAGCATGAAGGGTGATTCCGTGTATTGTGAGGATGAAAGTGTTAAAGCACGAAGGGTGATGCCGTGCCATGTTATGATATTAAAGTAGAAGGATAATGTCGTGCCATGTTATGATATTAAAGCACGAAGGATAATGTCGTGCCTTATCTATTTATTTATTGTGAGGATGAGAGTAAAAGCAAGAAGGGTGATGCCGTGCACTTGTTTTGGTGAGAATGAGAGTAAAGCACGAAGGGTGATGCCGTGCACTTGTTTTGGTCAGAATGATAGTAAAGCACGAAGGGTGATGGCGTGCACTTTTTTTGGTGAGGATGAGAGTAAAAGCACGAAGGGTGATGCCGTGCACTTGTTTTGGTCAGAATGATAGTAAAGCACGAAGGGTGATGGCGTGCACTTTTTTTGGTGAGGATGAGAGTAAAAGCACGAAGGGTGATGCCGTGCACTTGTCTTTGCATTTTATTTCGTGGTTCTAAATTTGGATATTCCTATTGATCTCTTACTGCATTTATTGGAAAGATTTGATATTCCTCCTGTACGACATGGTAATTTATGAGTTACGGACTGAGTTTCGGTGGATAAATTTTGAGGAGATTTTGATCAAAGGATTTTATTGACAAGTATAATTGAAAAAGCAATGGTTTGAAATGATTATATTTGAATGACATATACATCGAAGGTATATTTGAAAAGCACTACTCTTGCCTAAAATGATATTTGGAGGTCTTTTATTGGGAAAGCATCTTTGAGAAGTTTCGTATTTTGAAAGAAACTATGTTTTACGTAATTCTCTCTATTAAATATACTTATATCTACTTTTGGAGAAAATATGTTTTCAAAGGAAACTCTTCCATACTAAAATGATTTTATATGCAAAAAAATTTCATATGAACTGTTGTTTAAAGATTTCCACCAGTTTATGGATTTTAGTGGCTATGGCCTGAAGTGAACAAACCGATGTAGAGTTGAGTTATTGGTGTCCTCTATTGTATTGTGTTTCCTTTCAGTTTGGCTTGTTTTGTTGTCCATCATTCTGGGTACTTTTGTGCTGTTTCATGATTGATTTCTATAATTTCCTTCCGCTTTATATTGTCATTGTTGTAAATTATTTCGTGAAGTCTTAGATAGATGTAACGCTCGGTCATTACATTCATGTTATTTATCTTGTAAACCAGTGGTGTCTTGACTAGTCCTCGTCACTACTCCACCTAGGTTAGTCTTGATATTTACTAGGCACCACTGTGGTGTGCTCATACTACACTTCTTCACATTTTTGTGTGCAGATCCATGTATATACTGTAGTAGCTGTGTGGGTTATCGCCGAGAAGACTCAAGGTAACCTGCTGCTGCGTTCGCATGTGTCAGAGTCACCTTCTTCGTATTTATTATTCATACACTGTTGTATTATTTCCAAACAGTTGTACTTAGAAGTTGTAGAAGATTCGTAGAGCTTATGACTTGTACAAGTAACTGCTACGCTTACCTTGTCCCTAAGGCTAGGTTCCATCACGATACCCAACAGAGGGAATTTGGATCGTGACAAGTTGGTATCAGAGCTCTTGGTTCATAGGTGCTTCGAGTCGTAGGTGAGTTTAGTAGAGTCTTGCGGATCGGTACGGAGACGTCTGTACTTATCTTCGAGAGGCTACGGAACTATTAGACAATTTCACTTCCTTCATTTCTATCGTGCGAGTTTATTGATCTTGAAGTTTGAAATTATCGTTCCATTCTCTCACCGATGGTGAGGACACGAACGACAGTTCCTGATGATGTTACCCCGAAGAAAGTGTCGCAAGGGTCAGAGACAGAGGCCAACGAGGAGCACGTGTCGCAGTTAAGATGCCTACCAGAGCACCCGTTGAGGAATCGCCAATAGTTCTAGTTGGGGAACAGGTACTGGGGGTGCCTGTTGCTACCCCGAAATTCAGGAGACCGGAGCGCAGTTTTGAGTATAAGTGGTACATTGACTCAGGCAGGGTTGATTCTAGTGCACCAGTTACTTCAGAGATCAGGGGAGGAGTTCAGACTCCCACCGTCTACACTCCAGAGTAGCGAGATCATATTGGTCAGGTTCCAGTTGTTATGGCATCATGACATGTGGTATCAGTTCAGCCCGTGGTTAAGACAGTAGCCTCTGAGGAAGAATACCTTGGACTTGAGAGGTACAAGAAGTACCACCCTTCTATCTTTCAGTGGATTGGCGNGGGGGGGGGGGGGGGAGTGTCACTATATTCTTTGTACTTCAGGTATTGTGGAGACGAGCGAGATTGCTTTGTCACGTCTCACGTTCAGAGTAGTGGGTGGATCAGTGGCGGCGGCATATGAGCTGGGTTGACCTGTCCGAGTTAGCTTCACTAGCATGGATTCAGTCTTTCAGAGATGATTTGAGGGAGGTTGCATCTCAGTTCCTTCGGGATGTACAACGCACGGAGTATGAGCAGTTACGTCAGGGTGCTGTGTCACTATTGGAGCATGTCGTTAGATTCAGTGAGTTTGCCAGACATGAACTTCGCTTGGTTGCTTCAGTTAGGAGATGAGTCCGTAGAGTCATTTGGGAGATTCAGGCATGATATTCGATTCAGCGGGACTCGAGAGTTAGATTAGGATGCCTCATTTTAGAAAGTAGTGGGGATCGCTCGCCGGTTAGAGAGCACGTGGGACCGGGAGCGAGAGGACATATGAGATCAGGGAGAGAGTTTGGGGAGGCAATGAGGCCTCGTAAATCGGAGGGATCTGCTGGTCCGTATTATAGAGGCAAGGTACGACACGGTAGCAGTTTTGTGGGTCAACCAATTCAGTTTGCATTACCAGCTTCACATGGGATTTCAGGTACTCATGGGTCGCAGAGGATTCGTATTGTGTTTTTTTCCATAGCCATGTTGGCAGCGAGATTATTTTTAGTGTGGACATGTTAGCCACAGGGTGAGAGAATGTCCCAGGATTCAGGTAGGCGTGTGGTAGCAGGGCATTCAGGTGAGTAGAGGGTGCCTAGGAGGGGAAGGCCCGACCCGTTGATGTGTTGCATATAGTAGGCTGGAGGCCGATATGCCAGATATTATCACAAAAGTATGTTTTGATGTGTTACAGAGGGGCACAAATTGTATTTCATTATATAGTTCTGCTGGTCGGGACAAGTTCCCTTATTTGTTGTTTCATTTATAAGTGAGTTCCATATTTTGCACTCCATTTTGTGTTTGCTCCTGTTGGGAGATTCTATGAGTAGTAGCCCGTGTCTATCATTGTTTTATTCATTCTTGACAATAGTGACACTGGTAGTAAGCTCTTGTTGTTTTTCGTGGTAAGCTTTATGTGATTTTCCTGAGTATTTTGTTTACGAGTTTTGATTTGATACCGCATCGAGATGTGAGATCAGCTAGCGTTATGATTTTATCAACTAAGATGAATTAGTGGAAGAACTTCAATTGGTATGATATATTTTTGGTATGTGATTCAGAGTTGAGGGTGATATCCTCGTGATATTTTATGATTCGATATGTTTGGACCGGGCTGAGTACCGCAGTGGGAATTTTATCAGGATGGTATCCTTGTGATTTGTTCATATGCTTTGCTTCTTCCTTGTTATATTGCTTTTGATAAGTCGTATTGATAAAAAGTTGTGCCTATGGGATTGTTTGATAGTTCCTTTATATGTTTCCATTTTCATATTCACTCATTTCGTTATGTGTTTTCTTTAGTTTAGTTTGCGAGATGTGTGCCCAATGGTGTCAGTTGTGGCTGGTGGCTCGGGTGTTTAATAAGGAAGACTTCGTGTTCATTGCATCATTATCAGTGTTATGGGGTTTGGGAACAGAGTTCTTTCAGATGTGGGGCTAATTGCCAATGTCGAGTTGATTTCAGGCAGCTATTGTGATCAAAAAGTTTTATATGAGCTTACGTGTGATGTACTATGTTGTGTGGTCGTGCCTTGTAGGTGTAGTCATGAGTTGATGCAGCTGATTGAGACTAATGCCGGATATGGATTTAGAATCGGGTCTTTTGTAAATGAGTAGGGGTGAGAAGTAGAGGTAGGAGGCTTATGAGTGGTGATGTGAAGGCTATATTGCAGTTGTGCTTGTTTCGTCAGGCTTTCTTGGATTGGGGTGACGTGGGATCACCCGCGAGTATGTGTTAGAAGTGTACAATCAGTGATTGGATAAGTCCAACGTGAATCCTGGCACATTCGAGGACGAACGTTTGTTTAAGAGGGGGAGGATGTGATGACCCAAAAGGTCATCCCGTATATTTCTAGCTAATTCTATGTTCCGAGGTTATGAAAAACGTCCTTCTATCTCACCTTGATTTGCGTAAGCAGTCGGGCGTGTAGCCGGGAAGCCTTTATGTGAAAAACTGATAAAAATGATAATTTTTGTGTTAGAAATTTGAATAAACATGACTTCGGTCAATGTGTTTGGTAAACGGACCTGGACCTGTGATTTGACGTTCCCGGAGGGTCCGTAGGAAAATATAGGACTTGGGCGTATGCCCGGAATCGAATTCCGAGGTCCCAAGTCCGAGAAATGAATTTTTAAAGAAAAACTATTTTCTGAAAAATATAAAGGTTTTTGAAAAATGAAATTTGAGGTGAAACCTTTGGTATTGGGTCCGTATCTAGGTTCCGGAGCCCGGAACAGGTTCAATATGTTTTATATGTGTTATCTTTGAATTTGGAAATAACCGGATTTCGTTTCGCCTGATTCAGATCAAAAATGGAAAAATTAAAGTTTAAAGAAGTTTTGAGGAATTTCATTGATTTGGGGTTTAATTCGATGTTTATGATGTTTATTTGGTTATTTGATTACTCGAATAGGTCCGTAGGATGTTTTTGAGGTTGTGTGCATATTGCGTTTTGAGCCCCGAGGGCTCAGGTGAGTTTCGGGATGTGAAAACATAGAAAAATCTGGTGTCTTGCCTTTTATGCTATACGAACGCACAGGTATAAGTGCGAACGCACAACACTGTCATGGGAGGGGGTGGGGTTGTTCTGTGCGAACGCACCCTATCAGGTGCGAACACGGAGCACTAGAAGGTTACTCTACGCGAACGCACGGGAAGGGGTGCGAACGCATAGGCCTAGAGGTGACCTGGGGGGCTGGGTGTCAATTTCCCTGTGCGAACGTGGCCCCAAAACCGCGAACGCATAGGCCAGAGTATCCAACCCTTCGCGAACACGGCCTGGGGCCCGTGAACGCGGAGAGTAATTCTTCCCAATCATTTTTAAATACCCAAAACAGAATCCAATACGGAAATTTCACTATTTTTCACAAACTTCTTCTTCTCCACTCCTCTTGGGCGATTCTTGGGAGTCTTCTTCATCATAATCTCTTAGGTAAGTAATCTTTAACTCGTTTCCTTCCATTTTCATCAACATTCTATTAGATTCTAGGCCTAAAATCATGAAATCAAAGGTAGAAATTGGGGTTTGGGGTATAGTTAGGGCTTTTTGATTATTTGGGAATATGACCTCGTTTTGGGGTCGGATTTAAAAACAGATTATATATTCGGACTCGTGGGTGAATGGGTAATCCGAATTTGTAAAATTTTCCGGGTTCCGAGGTGCGGGCCCGGGGGTCGACTTTTGGGTCGATTTTTATAATTTTGCGATTGAAACTTTATTATTCGGAATAGTTCTTTATACGTCGTATGTGTATTTTGAAGTTGTTTTAGTTGAAACTGAGCCGTCCGGAGGTCTTTCCTACCGAGATGTCTATTTTTGAGTACCGAGATGTTGTCTTTGAGGTAAGTATCTTTCCTAACCTTGTGTGGGGGAACTAACCCTTAAGATTGAGTCTTCCTTGTTGATTGTAGTACGAGTATGCGAGGTGACGAGTGTGTACTCGTAATTATTTTCAATTAGATTTCCCTTTTAGGATTCGTAGATTCTTATATTACTTGTGTATGATTTGTAAATGTAACATTTGAATCCTTGGTTGTTAATTTCATCCCTTCCTGTTTAAATTAGAATTATTTGTTTTTGGATTCTTTCGTGGGCTATCTGACTTTACTTGACTTAACTGAATATTCTACTTCTTTTATCATCATGCTATATTTTCTTCCTAGCTTGCCTAATTGACTATAATTAGTGTCATCTAACCTTATAGTTGACTAGTCATAGTTGGAACATCTATTCGTTGTAGTCAAGCATGCCCGTGAGTCTTACATTGTGATTTATATGACTATTCCCTTAAGTGACACTTAGATCTAATTGTTAAACATTTATGTTATTGGTATTTCCTTGATGTTGCCTATTACTGGGACTTTGTTTAAGCTGAGAATTATTCCGTGAGGTTAACTGTTTATGTGAGATTGGTTATAGTTGTTTCCCTTGCCGGGATGTTATGGTTTCTGTTACTGTTTACGCTGTTAATGATATGGTTTGTATTGTTGACTCCCTTGCCGGGATGTGATGGTTTCTATTACTGTTTATGCTGTTAATAATATTGTTTGTACTGTTGACTCCTTTGCCGGGATATTGTGGTTCCTATAACTTGTTATGCTGTTAATGATATTGTTTGTATTGTTGAATCCCTTGCCGAGATGTGGTGATTTATGGGTCATATTGTTGGTTTTTCCTTGCCAAACTGTTGTTCTTGATATTGTTTGGGTGAGGAAGAGTGTAAAGCACGAAGGGTGATGCAGTGTATTGTGAGGATGAGAGTGTTAAAGCACAAAGGGTGATGTCGTGCCATGTTATGATATTAAAGCACGAAGTATAATGGCGTTCCATGTTATGATATTAAAGCTCGAAGGATAATGCCGTGCCGTATCAAATTATTTATTGTGAGGATGAGAGTAAAAGCACGAAGGGTGATGTCGTTCACTTGTTTTGGTGAGAATGAGAGTAAAGCACGAAGGGTGATGCCGTGCACTTGTTTTTGTGAGAATGAGAGTAAATCACGAAGGGTGATGCCGTGCATTTGTTTTGGTGAGGATGAGAGTAAAAGCACGGAGGGTGATGCCTTGCACTTGTCTTTGCATTTCATTTTGTTTATCTAAATTTGGATATTCCTACTGATCTCTTACTGCATTTATTGGCAACATTTGATATTCCTCCTGTACGGCATGGTAATTTCTGAGTTACGGACTGAGTTCCGGTGGATAAATCTTGAGGAGATTTTGATCAAGGGATTTTATTGACAAGTATCATTGAAAAAACAATGGTTTGAAATGATTATATTTGAATGACTTATATATCGAAGATATATTTGAAAAGCACTAGTCTTGCCTAAAATGATATTTGGAAGTCGTTTATTGGGAAAGCATCTTTGAGAAGTTTCGCATTTTGAAAGAAACTATGTTTTACGTAAATCTCTCTATTAAATATACTTATATCTAGTTTTGGAGAAAATATGTTTTCAAAGGAAACTCTTCCATACTAAAATGATTTCATATGCAAAAGTTTTTCATATGAACTGTTGTTTGAAGATTTCCACCAGTTTATTGGTTTTAGTGGCTAAGGCCCGATGTGAACAAACCGATGTATATTTGAGTTATTGGTGTTCTCTATTGCATTGTGTTTCCTTTTGGTTTGGCTTGTTTTGTTGTCCATCTTTCTAGGTACTTTTGTGCTGTTTCGTGATTGATTTCTGTAATTGCCTTCCGCTTTATATTGTCATTATTGTAAATTATTTCGTGACGTCATAGATAGATGTAACGTTCGGTCATTTACATTCATGTTATTTATCTTGTAGACCAGTATTGTCTTGACTAGTCCTCGTCACTACTCTACCGAGGTTAGTCTTGATACTTACTGGGCACCGCTGTGGTGTGCTCATACTACACTTCTGCACATTTTTGTGTGGAGATCCAGGTATATACTGTAGTAGCTGTGTGGATGTTTGCCGAGGAGACTCAAGGTAACCTGCTACTGCGTTCGCAGGCGTCAGAGTCACCTTCTTCGTATTTATTATTCATACACTATTGTATTTATTTCCAAACAGTTGTACTTAGAGGTTGTAGAAGATTCGTAGAGCTTATAGCTTGTACTACCGTTTTTTTTAAAGTTTGTATATTCTGTTGAGATTCTATTTCAAGACTGTTAGTTTTCCTTTTATTTTTGTTGTTATTCAGTAACTGCTAGGCTTACCTAGTCCCTAAGACTAGGTTCCATCACGATACCCAACAGAGGGAATTTGGGCCGTCACACTTAGGACATCCTTGAACAATTAATGTATCATTTTAGTTCAAAAACGTTAAGAGAGAAAAAGCTTCAGTTCGTGCAACTAATTCCATCAAAATAATTCAAAGAAGCAGTAGCTTATTTTCGTTCAGGATACTTTAGCATAATTTCATAAAAATTTTGCGGTTACAAAGAGTACGGTGCAATCTTACCCAAGAATATTATGCGGAGTTTTCCCTACTCTAGGTATGTTGAGGCCATCCCCTCTTTCTTTTGGCATGATCGTACGATACAAATGAAACGAGCAAATGCACAACTTCCATAAATTACTCTATTCATAGAAATACTAGGGTTGTCTATATTCTTGATTCCCCGGGTGAATTATTATTATCTTCTGTTCATGGGTCCCAAAAAAATACGTATTTGACAATGTTTATCCGAAAGACATATTGATTTTTATGGCATTCTGAGAAAATCTTATTAACGTATTTCTTATGCATTTATACATGTACATTGACGCATGACTCAGACGGCGTTATATACGCATATATATGTATGTATATTTATGTACATGAGATATGGGAAAGGTTATGGCGTTATATACGCACCACCACCTGATCAGATGGTATACGTTGTTGATTTGCCCACAGTGGCCGGGATGACATGATGGGATGCCCTCATAGGCTTGATGATGTTATGAACACATGTACATATACACGACATGACATTCATATGCATATGCCTAACACTATAAGTATTCCACAATTTACATAGTTATCCAGACTTACATGTTGAATACTCTATATTTTTTCCATGTCTGTTATGTACTTATTTATGTACCTTACATACTCAGTACATCATTCGTACTGACGTTCCTTTTGCCTCGGGACGCTGTGTTTCATGCCCGCAGGTCCCGATAGACAGGTCGAGAGTCCTCCAAGTAGGCTATCAGCTAAGCGGAAGATGTTGGTGCGCTCCATTTTCTTCAGAGTTGCTTGTTTGGTTAGTATGATTTAGACGTGTATTGTTTGGTATGGCGGGACTCTGTCCCGACCTTTATGAAAACTATGTATTTTTAGTGGCTTGTAGACAGATTTCATGTATGTAAAAGATTATATGGCCTTGTCGGCCTATGTTCAGTACACGAGTGATTATTTCGATCTTATAGGCCCGTACCTTATATGTATAAGTTTGTATTCCCTCATGCTTTACTCCGATTCATTTACCTATAATAGAATGATATGGAAGATACGTTATTTTGGTACTCGGTTGAGTAAGGTACCGGGTGCCCGTCGCGGCCCATCAATTTGGGTCGTGACAAAAGTGGTAAGTATCCCGCCTAACCTTGAAGAGGTAGTGACGAGAGGTCGAATTTGACACTTTCTATAGGTCAATTTAATAAAATCAAGGGTGACACTAAGCATGGATATCATAGGTAATTAACAAATAGTGATAGGAAATAACAACTTCTTCCAGAATTACAAACTTTAAATCTCCGTCATTTCAGTTGTCAACTTATAATTCAAGGCCAGTAAAAGTTAAAAATCTCAGAAAGTACTCATCAAATATCATGCGCAAGAAATGCCGAGGATCGAACAGCTCGAACCAACAATAAATGTAAACTGTGCACTGCCGGAGGGTCGAAAGGCTCGGACCATAGATGCATCTATACCCGCTCGCGAATCGATCATGCGACTCAGTCATATATAAATAATAGAGTTATCCTGCTCGCGAATCATACATACGACTCAGGTACTCATAGATACACACATTCTCACAATAATTCACATTTTATCAGGAAAATAATTACCCAAGAAAGTGATAAAATTCTCTTTTAATGGACGCGAAGATAGTATTTAAATCTTTTCCAGAAATTCATTTACCAATTTCGATAAGGTTTAATCATTTCCAAATTCATCAATAAAGTTACAAGTATGGCAAATAAAACATGCTTTTGGGTCCTAGACTACCCAGACATAAGCATAATAGTAGCTACACACGGACTCCCGTCACCTCGTGCGTACGTAGCCCCCAGAAATAGTAGCACGTATTGAATTATTTCACCTATGGGGACAATTCCTTCTTACAAGGTTAGAAAGGAGACTTACCTCGCTCCGAAGATTCATAACCGCCTTCCAAGACCTTCCGGTGACTCAACTTTATGCACCACGCCCAAAAACTATCCAAATAACGGGAAAACCAATGAAAATATACTCTAATACTTATAACAATTCAATTTATATAAATTCCCAACTCTGCTCGGAAAGTTGACAAAATTATCCTCGGGCCAACGTGCCCGGATTCCGAAATTTTTTGAAGATACAGATTACCCATAACTTTACGAACTCAAATATATAATTCTCTTTCAATTTCGTTCCCAAATTCGTGGTAGAAATCCAAAAATACACATTCTAGGTCTTTCTTAAAAATCCCAAATTTCTACTAATTTCCATGACCAAATCTATATACAAATCTTGTATTTAACTTGAAATGAGTAGAAACAACTTACCTTGACATAGATGACAAAAATTCACACTTTAAGCTCTCCAAAAATCGCCCAACCAAGAGAAAAATGACGAGAAATTGCCAAATCCCGTCTATTAAAACACTTCACTGCCCAGGAACGGTCTTCATTGCGTTCGCCGCATCACCTTCGCGAACGCGGAGGGCAAAACTCACGTGCCCAATTTCTGAACTATGAAAACGCGATTACGGACACGCGAACACGGACCCTTGACTTCCTAACCGTACGCGAACGTACTCCTCTACACGCGAACGCGTAGCACAAAAAAAAGCCCGGAGCCAAATAAGCCTACGTGTTCGCGACTATTCCCATGCAAACGCATAGAGCATTTTACTCCTTACCCAGAATAGTCTATGTGTTTGCGACAGCCCTCACGCAAACGCATAGAAGAACACCAGCACCAGAAAATTTGATCCTTCCTAGGTCCAAAAATTAGCCCGTTGAGCATCCCAAACACACCCGAGGCCCTCGGGACCCCGTCTAAACACACGAATCAGTCCCATAACATCCCACCGGACCAGATCGAGGCCTCAAATCACATCAAACAATGGCGAAACCATGGACCTCACTCCAATTCAAACTTTATGAACTTTGAAATTTCAAACTTCTACATTCGATGCCGAAACCTATCAAATCACATCCGATTGACCCCAAATTTTGCACAGGAGTCATATTCAACATTGTGGACCTGTTCCAACTTTTGGAATCAGAATCTAACCACGATATCAATATTTTCACTTCTGGTCGGACTTCTTAAAAACTTTAAATTTCTAACTTTAGCTAAATAAATCCAAAATGATCTACGGACCTCCGAATTCACTTCTGATCGCGCTCCTAAAAATAGAATCACCATATGGAGCTATTCCCTGACTCGAAATCCCAAACGAACATCAATAACACTGAAATTCACTTTAACCCAGACTTATAAATTTTTTTCTAAAATGCTAACTTATACAATATGTGCCGAAATGCTCTCGGGTCATCCAAAACCGATCCGAACATACGCCTAAGTCCGAGATCATCATACAAACCTGCCGGAGCCTTCAAATCGTGATTCTGAGGTCGTTTACTCAAAAATCTAATCTTAGTCAATTCTTCCAACTTAAGGCTTCCGAAATGAGAACTTTATTTCCAATCCGACTCCAAACTTCCCGAAATTCAATTTCGACCACGCCTACAAGTCATGATACCTGAAATGACACTGCTCATGGCCCAAAACCACCAAACGATGCGTTATATCTCAAAACGACCGGTCGGGTCGTTACAATTTGCATTTGACCTCATATATTTCAAGACTGTTTTTGTTGTCAACGACAAAACCTTTTGGTTTCGCAAAGGTGAAGGTAATCCACCTTCTGATTTTCGTTCTTCATTTTCATTTGACGTTGTATCTTGGAAGGTTCTTTTTGTTGTCATCGACGAAACCCTTTGATTTCGCAAAGATGCAAGTGATCCAGTTGGAATGCAGTTGGGTTTTTTCCTTATTTTTGCTTGAGCACCCTTCTTGATTAATGACTATTCAAATATTTTTCAGATTCTGAAAAGCAAACACAATATAGGTTAACAAATAACAGAGGAACAAACAACACAGAAATTTTGTGGCTAAGTTGTGCAGAACACTTAAACCAAAAAACAACTAACTTGAGAGCTCACATGTGCATATTTGCTGCCAAAATTGCTGCAGAAAATTTATCAGAAACAACCTAAATTTGAACTTTTAGTTGCTGCAATTCTGCTGCTAAGTTTCATCTCAAACAATGAACACACCATAAGTTCAAAATAATGCATACAATCAGCTTATACAGCATAGACATAGTAGCTCAAATAAAGCAGAAATTACTAGACTCAACACTATCTTCGTGTGGTCAGATGCGGCCCAATACCTCTGGTGCTACATCTCTTTAAATGATGTTGATGATGGTGACTAGCTGGATTTGGCATAAGGGTTAAATGAGCTCTTGAAGGAAAACTAACTAATAAATCTGTTGAAGGAACTTCTTTACACTTTCTACCTTCCATTGTATTATTTTGTATTACTTTGTTTCTTGTTCTTCTTCTTCAGCTTCTTATTGATTGTTCTTTGAGTTTAATTTGATTTCAGATCTTGAGATTTGATGAACCTTAAGGATGATGAATATCTATGGGGTCCTTTTTATTTTTTTTTAAATTGTGTTTGGAAGAGCGAGTTTTAAAAGAAAAGTAGAGGGGAGGCAAGGCAAGGCAAGGCAAAGACAGTGGACATCTAGCTTTCTTTTGTAACATTTTTGTTTATTGCTGCATTTTTCTAACCATCATTTTGCTTTGTTTTGAAATGGGTCACAAAGTGTGATCTTCCCTTCTTTTCTTTCTTAGCCTTTACTTTCCCGTCAAACCCTTTCCAAACAAAGTAGTATACTTAATTCAAATTAGAGCCACAAATAAAAGAAAGGTAAGGAAAACTAAAAGGGTTAAAGAAGGAAAAAAGGTTGGATGCAAGAGCTCCGTTTCATCATCTAATCATAGCCAAGTTAGACAAGGCTCATGTCGTAGTTTTTTTCCTCACAAATTGTCCCATCCAAACAACTACCAAACTCATCGCTTTGAATAACTCTACTACACCATCTACAGTATTTAATTTCACGGAAGATAGGAATTAGCTATAATATTTCTAAAATTTCATAGATGATAAAAATTACCAACTATGTTTCACACTTGACGACTTGGGCAGCCGAACCAGAAGAGGACGTTGGAGAAGGGACGGGCCTTAACAACCGAACAAAAGGATTCCAAATCTCTCTCAATTAATTCAATATCTACAATAATGTTACCAGATCCCAAATCCTGCAAAATTAAAACATGTCAGAATAATTTTATAAAGGATATAAACAAAAATAATCATAAAATATTTATTAAAAAAAGGCGTTATCACTCACACAAAAAATAATATACTTAAAATAATTTCTAAATTTTCTTATTTAATCATCTGCTTCCATCCAGTCCCAATCAGTATCATCAAACCCATCCTCCACTTCCGATGTTTCCACAATTGTAGGATGTGAATTTTTTGTATTAGATGGAGTATCAATGATATCAGCGGGTACATCTTCTCTTGACCATCTAATGTCAACATCAAGTAATCTAGATGAGGAACCAATGTCTTTATTAGATTCCCTCCAAAATGTGTCACCAATATTGGGACAGTTCTCTTCCTACAGATCATACAAATCAACAGGTACTTTGCTCCACGCATAATAAACATCTTTCTTAATTGGATCCTGCACATAAAAAACTTGATAAACTTGTGATGCCAACACAAAAGGGTCATTTGTACTGCACAATCTATTGAAGTACACCCGAGTTAACCCATAATCATCTATTTCATTATGAAACCAATCACATCTAAACAGTACAACACTAAAACAACCCCAATAATCAATCTCAATGATATTCTGAATCGCTCCATAATAGATAACCTCACTATTGATGAGAGTTTGGTCCCTAGAACTAGCAAAACTATCTATTGTTGCCGATAAAGTCACTCCACTATTTTGAATTTTGCATCGGGAATCTCGTTCTTTGGTATGAAATCGGTATCCATTAATAAAATATGTCGTATATCTTTTGGCTACCATATTAGGTCCTTTGGCTAGCCATCTTAAATAATCTGGCACTACAATGTTTTTAACTTTCTTTTTAAACCAATTTTTGGATTCTCGATTATGATCCCTCGCTCTTACCCATGCATTTGATCTACTATGATTAACAATTAAATTCTTATGTTCCCTGCAATCAAGAACATTTCAAGTTTAATCATATAATAAAAAAGTTATATAAATATAAATAAATGTTTATATAATTTATCTTACTCGATAAACTTTTCCATTTGTTCATCTCCAGTATTGAACAAAACATATCAATGTGCTTCAAAACATAACTGCGAATCCACGAGAAAAGTATTTTTTTTGTTACTTACAATTGGATGGACTATATTAGGGAATGCAGGTGAAAAGTTTTGAGAGCACTAGATATCTCGAACAAAAATTCAAGCACTCATCGGCCGAAAACCCCCTCTGCTATTGACGCTTCTGGACTAGATCGATTACATACAAACGCATTGTACTTACATAGGTTCCTCTCAATGGGATACATCCAACGGAGATGAGCTGGACCCCCAATCTTAATTTTATTCACCAAATGAATATGCAAACGTGGAATTATGTCAAAATATATTGGATGGAAAATCTTTTCAAGCTCGCATGTTATTTCAACAATTTCAGACTACATTGTTTCAAGATCTCTTCGCCTTATGATCTTACTACATATAGCTCTAAAAATACTTCCCAAGCTAATAAAGGCCAATGAAACTTTCTTGGGCAACACTTTTCTAACAGCAACCTAGAGCAAATAGTGCATTACAAAATGAGCGCCATGACTTTTGTAACCTGATATTTTCATCTCCTTCACTTGCACGCATTCTGAAATATTCGAAGCACACCCAAACTATCACATATGTTTTTCTCGATGTGCATCACATAAAGATTGTGCCTCAATTTGTTATGCAGCCAATATGGAAATTAAAAAAAATGAATCTCTTTTTTCACGGACCCTTATCACTCCGAGGCCTTTTTTTAGTGCTCTTTCTAAAGATATTGTTGAATTTAAGAAGCTGTTCAAATATTTCTTCACCCGACAAATGATCAGGTGCAGGTCTATGCCCCTCCTTACCATAAAAAGACTTCTTATCTCTTCGGAATGGATGATCATGAGGCAAAAATCTTTGATGACCCAAGTAAGACATCTTGTGAATATTTTTGAGTTATGGAGAAAATGTCTCTTAATTGCAAGTTGAGCATGCTAATCTCCCCTTAGTGCTCCATCCTGAAAGTATTGTTAATTCTTTCTACAATAGGCAACACGCATTCGGAAAGATTGGTTGGTTTCAGCATCAAATGTGTCTATCCCAGTTTCCCATAACTCCTTCAATTCTTCAATTAATGGTCGTAGGTACACATCTATATCATTTTTGGGAGATGATGGACCGGGAATGATCATAGACAACATTATATACTCTAGCTTTATGCAAATCCATGGGGATAAATTATAGTTCGTTAACATAAATGCCACGTGCTATGAGAAATATTCATGATTCGAAACGGGTTGAAACCATCACTTGAAAGACCCCATCTAACATTCTGAGGATCTCTAGAGAAGTCTGGGTGCAAAGAATCAAAAGCCTTCCAAGCTTCCCCATAAGCAGGATGTCTTATATTACCATCATTGGGTCGTTCATTAGCATGCCATCTCGTTGCAGCAGCTGTTTCAGGACACATGAACATCCTCTGAAGCCTAGGCTTTAAAGGAAAGTACCTTATAACCTTTGCAAGGATTTTAGAGCTTGATTTAGTCAAAGGAATTTCACTCTTCCATCTTGAATACCCACACAGAGCAAGTATCGGCATTCGTATTTTCTTTTCAAAATAACATGCAATCATTAGGGCATGCATGTAGTTTTTCATAATGAAAACCCAAATATTTTATCATGTTTCTAGCATTTTTGAAAGATTTTGGTACATGAGCAAAGGGAAATGCCTCTTTTATCAACTCTAACAAATCTGAGAAAGCCAGATTACTCAACACATGCAAGGATTTAAGCAAGTACAACCGAATAGTGAAACTCAGTTTACTAAAATTTTCACACACCGTATATAACTCTTGTTTCCCTTCCTCCAATAATTTGAAAAACTTCTTTGCATCTTCAGATGGGTTTTCCCAACTCCTTATTCATCCTCTGCCCGATCCTCTATATTTCTAAATGTATCATGAAGTAGCACATCAATATCGTCACACATGGTAGAACCTTCATCGTCATTTCTTGGATGAGGTATACTTCTCGAGAAAAATCCTTCCCCGTGGAAAACTCATTTGGTATAACCATCAACAAATCCATGAACAACCAAATGATCCTCCACCATATTTGTATAAAACCAATAGTGATTCATGCACTTTTTGCAAGGGCATAATATTTCATTTCATTGAGCGGCTCGTTCAAATGCCTAATCAAAAAAATTATTCACTCCACAGATATACTCATTCGTCTATCTTAGGAGATTCATCCAACTTTTGTCATCATCCCTAATTATCCTACATAGCATATTAAAAAAAACAGAACATATTATGGACATAGGACAAAAACATTGATGATTTGAATTTTGACATCTTAATTACTCTCCTACTTACTAGAAACAATGGTAATGAGTAATGTTACTATAGTGAGTAAAAAAATTTGATTAACACATGGCATATGGCCTCCCCTGCCAGTCTCACTCAAGAATATTATTCCCTTTAATGTGCTAAATCCACTTTCCAGGAAGAAAGTTTCTTAATGGATTCCTTCCATTTCATAAGACAACAAGCATTAAACAAGCTTCTTTTGGAAATTAATATGAATAAGCTTATAGTGCAAATATACTAGTAGTTATGAAGATTTTTCTAGAATGAGATTATGAAACTTGAATAATCTGGGGAAATGTGGATATGATTGGTTGTAACGACCCGACCGGTTGTTTTGAGCTTTAGCGCGTCGCTCAGCGGTTTGAAGTCGTGCGCAGCTCCATTTAAGGTATTATGACTTTTAGGTGTGGTCAGAGTTAAATTTCGGAAAGTTTAGAGTTGATTTGGAAAGAAAATTCTCATTTCAGAAGCCTTAAGTTGGAAGAATCAACTAAGATAGGAATTT
Organism: Nicotiana paniculata; assembly: GCA_005239505.1. NCBI lineage: Eukaryota > Viridiplantae > Streptophyta > Magnoliopsida > Solanales > Solanaceae > Nicotiana > Nicotiana paniculata. The sequence goes on along the minus strand of ML302752.1, from coordinate 136,891 downwards.
TGAGTAAACAACCTCCGAATCAGGATTTGAAGGTTCCTGCGGGTTCATATGATGATTTCGGACTTGGGCGTATGTCCGGATCGAGTTTTGCATAACCCGGGAGCGTTCTCGATGCATATTGTGAAAGTTAGCATTTTTGAAGAATTTCATAAATTTGGGCTTGAAGTGCATTTTAGAGTTATTAATGTCTGTTTGGGAGTTCGAGTTTGGGAATAGCTTCGTGTGGTGATTCTGGAATTGGGAGCATGATCGGAAGTGAATTTGGATGTCCGTAGGTCATTTTGATGTCATTTGACTAAAGATAGAAATTTGAAGGTTTTTGAGAAATCCGACCGGAAGTGGAAATCTTGATATCGAGGTCGGAATTCGATTCCAGAAGTTGGAACAGGTCCTTAATGTTGAAAATGACTTGTGCGCAAAATTTGAGGTCAATCAGACGTGATTTGATTATTTTCGGCATCAGATGTAGAAGTTGGAAATTTCTAAGTTCATAAAGTTGGGATTTGAGTGTGATTCATGAATTCGATGTTGTTTGATGTGATTTGAGGTCTCGAGCAAGTCCGCATTATGTTTTGAACAAGTTGGTATAATTGTACGGGGTCCCGGGGGCCTCGGGTGGATTCCAGGTGGTTAACTGATCAATATTTGAAGTTGAAGAAAGCTGAAGGTTGCTGTCATCTGGTGTGACCGCACCTGCGAGGCTTTGGCCGCAGGTGCGGCTAAGGATGTAAAGACCCGTAAAATTTCTATGTCTAAAATAATGCCCGAATAGGTCCCTGTGATGTTATAACTGTAGTGAAATCTTGCATGCATGTGAATTAAATCCTATAATCTAGTAAAGGCAAGAACAAGTTTGGGTAATTATTCTCAAAAGGGGGTTAGTAGTCTAAAGGGTCACATAATGTTTGATAAAATGCTCAATTGAGTACAAGGTCCCTAATTCTAAGTGAAATATGTCACATTGAGGAATAGATTGTCGGTGCTAGACGGTCCGGTGAATTGCGATAAAAAATTAAAAAGGGGACGACTCGAGGTATGTATGGCTAACATTCGGTATGAGTTTCTTGCTGAGTATATGTGAATTGATTGCCCGGTTTTGTTGAGGTGTGAGAGTGCATTTTCTGATTTGTCTTAGTCGATTATCGTGATAATTGAGATTGAGAAAGGTGACTTCTATGTGATTACTTTAACATGTGCAAGGTTCGTTAAATGCTTGAGTATGTTGGTATGACAAAATGATGACAAACCCAAATGTATAAATGTATCTAAGTGATAAGGTCTATGTAACAAGTGATGAAGGGGAATTGTGAATTGATCTAATTGAACTAAATGACCATGGAAATATCATATAAGACTCATTGTCGGCAAGGTTTATTGTGGCTTAACTTCATATGGATTGTTGGTTGTAATGAATTTATATTCTTGTTGATGAATACCTTTGTGGTAGAATTAATGGATGATAAAGACTATTGTGAACACATGATTGTTTGGGTGTTATGAAATTGTACTCTTGATGATATGAAGCCCTGTGATTGAATTGTGGGTTGTTATTGTTTGTTATGAAATGTGATGGTCTGGTGGGATCGGGTTGCACGCCGCAACACAAAGTAATAAGGCTGGAGAGGTAATAAGGGTGAAGTGTAATATTAGACGGTGGGATCGGGTTGCACGCCGCAACACGAAGTAATAAGGGTGGAGAGGTAACAAGGGTGGAGTGTAAAATGTAAGGTGGGATCGGGTTGCACGCCGCAAAAAGAAATATAAGGTGGGATCAGGTTGCACGCCGCAACAGAATGTAATAAAGTTGAAATGTGATTGTCTTGAACATAGAATCTGTAAGGCTCTCAATTGCATTTGTTGCTATGTCGATGTGCACTACGTGTTGGTTCCTTTAACTGCTTTCTATCTGTGCATCTCTTGATTTTACTTTGAGTAAAGTTTGCTTAGACATGCTATTACTATTCCACAGTACTAACGTCCCTTTTGCCGGGGGCGCTACATCTTTTATATGTATGTAGGTGGGTCCATAGCAGGTAGCTCAATTCACTATTAGTGGTGCCTCCTCCTCATCTTTCAGCAAGTACTGGTGAGCCCCACTTCCTCCCGGGGCCATGTGTAATTCATGCCATCTCTTTTGAGTCTATTATGTATTGTAAGGTATAGCCTGGGCCTTGTTGCCGGCAAGGTATTGTATAAATTCCTAGTATTCGTAGAGGCTCCGTAGACATGATGTGGGTGTATATATGTATTTTGGGTAGTCACTGTACGTATTCGGAAATCGTGGTCCGTATTGGAAAGTTATGTATGTATTGTGTATGCTTTGGGAATCAAATTGTTGAAATGCTTGAAGAGAAATGAACTTAAGTTTGTAGATCCACGCTTAAATCATAAGTTGTTATTTGATATGGAATATGGTGCATTGTATATACGGGGGAAACGCGTTGGGTAGGAAAGGCAATCCAGGTCCGCTTGACCGGGTTCACCCGGTTAGGTGCCGGTCTCGTCCCTCGGTTTTGGGACGTGACAAACTTGGTATCAGAGCCTAAGGTTTTAAAAGTGTCATAGGATGTCTCGGACCCGTGTCTAGTAGAGCCCTTCTTATCGGTGTGTTGTCGACCACATCTATAATTAGGGGGTTGAATGGACATTTAGGAAAGTACCCTTTTATTGCTATTATATATCGTGCGATGTGGTGGAAGGTGAGGTTGTCTATCCGTAACTCGTGCATTGTTCTGATTTTCAGTAAATGGCACCCAAGAAGAAATCTCAACTCGGCGTAGAGGCCAATTCCACCCAGGAGTGGCCGTGAATCCTTTATCTGATGGTGCGGGTGAGAATAATTCCCCGACTCTAAATCTGCCTGACTCTTCCATCCCAGGCTATGATACCAAACTGTCACGACCCCAATTCCTACCGGCCGTGATGGCGCCTATCGTGGAACTAGGCTAGCCAATAATCCCATGTTTACAATTTCTTTCCTTTCAAAATCCCAATCCAATTTCAAGCATTTCATAAAATATACAGATTTTACTAAATACATTAGGCCAATAAACAGTGCCACCAACCCCAAAACCTGGAGCCAACATGTCATGAGCATCTAAGAAATATAAGCCAAAGGTATACTATTATAAGACAAAAACTCCGAATAAATAGCTAGATACAACAAGAAGGGAAAACAAAGATGCTGCGGACGCTGAACAGCTACCTCTATATCCCACACTCCGGCTCCGCATGGAATAGATAGCTAATGTCCGGTATCTGCACCTGAATCTGCACACAGGGGTGCAGGGAGTAATGTGAGTACGCCAACTCAGTAGTAATGAAAATAAATCAAGTCTAAGCGGCAAGAAAACACATAAAAATCAATGTCATAAATTCAAAATATGCACAGCCTTACTTTGCAACAGTATAAACATAGATATATGAAATCGTCATGCCTTAAAACCAACTCCAGAAAAGTCCTTTGAAACATGTATTTTTTCAACAACTTCAAACCGAAAGATTTAGTATGAAAATGAAATTCATCATATAGAGTCCCCTCGGGCAAAACATATTTCATAAGTTCAGAGTGAAAGTAGTAAAATCATAAGTAGCCCCTCAGGCAAAACATGTATCATAATCAGCCCCTCGGGCATGCCTCACAATAACTCATAATTAGCCCCCGGGCATACCTCACCATCACTCATGCCTCCCAATCACTTGTCACTCGGCACTTGGAACTCGGTGCGCTCACTAGCGGTGTGTGCAGACTCTGGAGGGGCTCCTTTAGCCCAAGCGCTAATATCAAGCCACCTCGTGGCATATCATATCCTCACAATCAGGCCCTCGACCTCACTCAACAGAACCTCTCAAAAAGCCCTTCGGGAAAATCATTAAAATAGGGTACTCGACCCAAAACATCATTTTTAAATCTCAATGTAGTGTAAATCAGGCTGAGTTTCGAAAACAGTGAGCACAATGTGACTGAGTGAAATCATCAATAAATAGTGAGGAAAAACAGCAGTAAAAAGCCTCCAAGGGGTCTAAACAGATCGGCGCGAGGCCCCAAACACGGCTTATAGCCCAAATATTTTAGCAATCTTTGGAACATAATTTAACATAAGGTTTTGAGTAAAATATGCAACTCATTAGTTGTCGCGGAGAGGACCTAGTCCAATCCAAAAATCAGTGCGCGCCACATACTCGTCATCTGACATGTGCGCCATTCTAAAATCAGTTAGAAATATATAGTCCGGGGTTTAAGATCCTCAGGACAAGATTTATAACCATTACTTACCTCTACAGGGCCACAACACTAGTCCGCTATGATTTTGCCCCTCAAATTGGCTCCCGCTTGCTCCGAATCTAGCCAAAACCAGTTTAACATCATTAATATATACTAAAGGAACACAACCCAATCGAAACTATCAAATTATACAACAATCTCGAAATTCGGCTAAACCCGAGCCCCGGGTCCACGTCTCAGAATTCAATAAATTTTACATCACTAGAAACCTAGACCTCTCACGATTTGACACATACCAAAAACACCATAATCGGACCACAATTGCCTACCCAAATTGCCAAAAGAATTTTCCAATCCTCCACCCATTCTTCCCAACCTTTACCTACTTTAATCCTTCAATTTACAAGCTTAATCTGAACAAAATAGCATAGAAACGACTTTAATAACCCGGGAACTTACCTCCACTGAAGACCCACAAATTCTTTCTTCAATTTGCCTTCAAAAGAGCTCAAACCGCATGCAACAGTGGTGAGATGAATAAAATTTCACGGAATTATCTTTTATACTGTTCTGCCCAGCAATTCCGCATCTGCGGACCTTTAATCGCACCTGCGGTCCCAGGTGCGCACCTGCGCAATCCCACTAACGGACCAATTCTTGCACCTGCGGCCACTCCTCCGCACCTGCGGCTTCGCAGGTGCGGCCATCTCTTCGCACCTGTAGATTTCCCCTGCCTAGCCTCCTTTCGCACATGCGCATGGCCTTTCACACCTGCGACATCGCACCTGTGGCTACCCTTCCGCAGGTGTGGCCAACACCAGAAACTTACACCAGCAGCCATTTCCTGAAATTTTCCAAGTTCAAAACTCCGCCAACCATCTGAAATCAATCCCGAGCCCCTCGGGGCCCCAACCAAACATACCAACACACCCCATAGCACTATTCCAACTTAGTGGAGCCTTCAAAACACCCAAAACAACATGAAAACACCAAAATTACATCAAATTCAAGCTTATGAACTTTGAAACTTCCAAATTTCACCAACTATGCCGAAACCAACCGAAACACCTCCGATTGACCTAAAATTTTGCACACATACTCAAAATAACATTACGAACCTGTTCCAACTTCCGGAATCCCCTTCTAACCCCGATATCCTATTTTCCACTCCGACCGGAAATCGCCAAAAACTAACTTTCGCCAATTCAAGCCTAATTCTACACCGGACATCAAAACTTCATTCTGAACACACTCCTAAGTCCCAAATCATCTAACGAAGCTATCCGAGCCATAAAATCCGCATTCCGAGGTCGTTCACAAATAAGTCAACTCTCAATTGACTTTCTTAACTTTTAGGCTACTTTAGGAGAATAAATGCCTCAATTCTCACCATGACCACTCCGGACCCAAACCAACTGAGCCAACACAACAAAAATAGGCTAGCAATATATGACAAATGCAGAAATGGGGGAAATGGGGTAAATCTCTCGGAACGACCGGCCGGGTCGTTACATCCTCCCCCTCTTAAACAAACGTTCATCCTCGAATGGGTCTAGAAACATACCTGGAGTGTCGAAAAAGTGAGTATATCTGTCCCGCATCTCTCGTTAGGTCTCCCAGGTGGCATCCTCTACCGGCTGTCCTCTCCACTGAACCTTCACTGAAACTATATCCTTAACCTCAACTTCCTGACCTGTCGACCCAAAATAGCCACTTGCTCTATCTCATATGACATATCACCCTCGAGATGAACCATGTTGGAGTCCAAAACATGAGACGGGTCACCAACGTACTTCCAGAGCATCAAAACATGGAACACCGGATGAATACTCGATAAACTCGGAGGCATAGCAAGCCTATAAGCCACCTCCCCAACCCTCTGAAGCACCTCAAATGGCCCAATGAACCTGGGACTTAGCTTCCCCCTCTTCCCGAACCTCATAACACCCTTCATGGGCAACACCTTCAGCAACACCTTATCCCCAACCATGAAAGACACATCTCGGACCTTCCGGTCCGCATAACTCTTCTGCCTAGACTGCACCGTGCGAAGCCGCTCCTGAATCAACTTCGCTTTACCCAACGCATCCTGAACCAAGTCTGTGCCCAATAGCCTAGCCTCGCCCGACTCAAACTAACAAACCAGAGATCTGCACCTCCTACCATATAAAGCCTCATACGGAGCCATCTGGATACTCGACTGATAGCTGTTATTATATGCAAACTCCGCTAGTAGCAGTAACTGGTCCCATGAACCACCAAAGTCAATAACATAAGCACACAACATATCCTCCAAAATCTGAATGGTACGTTCTGACTGCCCATCGGTCTGAGGATGAAACGCTGTGGCCAACTCAACCTAAGTACCCAAGTCTCTCTGTACGGCTCTCCAAATTTGAGATGTGAACTGAGCACCTCTATCGGAAATGATAGAAACTAGAACCCCATGCAATCGGACAATCTCCCTGATATAAATCTCAGCTAACCTCTCCGAAGAATAAGTAGTACCAACAGGAATGAAGTGTACGGACATGGTCAGTAGATCCACAATCACCCATATAACATCAAACCTCCTCGAAGTCCGTGGGAGTTCAACTACGAAGTCCATGGTGATCCGCTCCCACTTCCACTCTAGAATATCAAATATCTGAAGCAATCCACCTGGTCTCTGGTGCTCATAGTTGACCTGCTGACAGTTGAGATACTGAGCCACAAACTCCACAATATCTTTCTTCATCCTCCTCCAAAAATAATCCTGCCTCAAATCCTGATGCATCTTTGCGGCACCCGGATGGATGGAATACCACTAACTATGGGCCTCTGCTAGAATCAAATATCGAAGCCAATCTACATTGGGCACGCAAATCTGGACCTGCATCCTCATGACCCCATCATCACCAATAACCACATCCCTGGCATCACCGCGACATATCCTGTCCTGAACAACAAGCAAATGTGGATCATCATACTGGCGTGCTCTAATCTGATCATAAAGAGAAGACCCGGAGGCTACATAAGCCAACACCCGCGGGGGCTTTGATAGATCCAATCTCACCAACTGACCCGCTAAGGTCTGAACATCAAGGGATAATGGCCGCTCTGCTACTAGAAGGTAGGCTAGACTCCCCAAACTCTCTGCTCTTCGACTCAGGGCATTGGCCACTACATTGGCCTTCCCCTGATGATACAAGATAGTGAGGTAATAATCCTTGAGAAGCTCTAACCATCTCCTCTGACGCAAATTCAAGTCCTTTTGCCTCAGCAAATACTAAAAACTATGATGGTCAGTGAAAATATCACACTACAATTCATAGAAATAATGCCGCCAAATATTCAAGGCATGAACAATGGTAGCTAACTCAAGATCGTGCACTGGATAATTCTTCTCGTGCACCTAAAACTACCTAGACGCGTAGGCAATCACTCTACCGTCCTGCATCAATAACGCTCCAAAACCAACTCTAGAAACATCACAATAGACCGTGTAAGAACCCGAACTAGTAGGCAAAACTAGTACCGGAGAGGTGGTCAATGCTGACTTGAGCTTCTGAAAGCTCTCCTCACACTCATCAGACCATCTGAATTTAGCACCCTTCTGGGTCAATCTGGTCAAAGTCGAAGCAATAGAAGATAATACCTCCATAAAGCGACAATAATATCCCGACAAACAAAGGAAACTCCTAATCTCTGTAGCCGAGGACGGTCTGGGCCAAATCTGCTTGTAACGACCCGGCCGGTCGTTCCGTGAGATTTACCCCGTTTCCCCCATTTCTGCATTTGTTATATATTGCTAGCCTGTTTTTGTTGTGTTGGGTCAGTTGTTTGGGTCCGGAGTGATTATGGTGAGAATTTAGGCATTTAGCCTCTTAAAGTAGCCAAATAGTTGAGAAAGTAAACTGAGAACTGACTTATTGGTGAACAACCTCAGAATGCGTATTTTATGGGTCAAATAGCTTCGTTAGGTGATTTGGGACTTAGGAGTGTGTTCGGAATGAAGTTTTGATGTCTGGTATAAAATTACGCTTGAATTAGCGAAAGTTAGCTTTTGGCGATTTCCGGTCGGCAGTGGAAAATAGGCTATCGGGGTCGGAATGGTTGGCGTATTTGGCGAAATTTGGAAATTTCAAAGTTCATAGGCTTGAATTTGATGTGATTTTGGTGTTGTTGCGTTGTTTTTGGTGTTTCAAGGCTCGAATAAGTTTGAATGATGTTATAGGATATGTTGGTATGTTTGGTTGAGGTCCCGAGGGCCTTAGGTATGTTTCGGGTTGTTAACGGACCAACTCTTGGCTTGAAAACTGGGCATATTTTTGCTGGTGTGAGTTTCTTGTTTCCTTCTACGTGATCGCGGAAGGATTTTTGTGATCGCGTAGAGTAAAAGACTGGGGCATGCATTTTGTTCTATGCTATCTAGTGGTTAGGATTGCGATCACATAGGTTGGTCAGGTAAGGCAGTGCGATCGCGTGGGTGTTTATGCGATCACGTAGAGGATTCTGAGGTGCGTGTGTGGGGTGGAGAGTCGTTCTATGCGATCGCGTGTGTTGGTCTGCGATCGCATTGGTTGGTTGGTCTGTGCATCACGATCGCGTGCCAAGAGTCGCGATCGCACTGAAGAAAATTTAATGGCTGGGCAGAATGTTTTAAAAAGCCATTTGTGCGAGAATAGTTCATTTTCCACCATTGTTGAACGAGTTGGGAGCACTTTTGAGAGGCTTTGACGAGTAAATTGAAGGGAATCACTTGGAGGTAAGGTTTTGAACTTCATAACTCGTTTATATGTCGTTTTCTAAGTAATTAAACCATAAATTGCTGGAATTAAACCCAAAATTGGGGAAGAAGGGTGCATGAGAATTTGGATTATACTTTTGAGGATTTGAGTGGGCAATTGTGGTCCGATTTTAGTGTTCTTGGTATGTATAGAATCATGGGAGGACGAGGATTCTAATGATGCAAATTTTATCAAATTCCAATACATGGGCCCAGGGCTCGGGTTTGGCCGAATTTCGAGATTCTTGTATAATTTGATGGTTTTCGATTGGGTTGTGATCCTTTGATATATATTGATGATGTTAAACTGGTTTTGGCTAAATTTGGAGCAATCGGGAGGAAATTTTAGGGGCAAGGGCATTGCGGACTAGTGTTGTGGCCCGGTAGAGTTAAGTAATGGCTATAAATCTTGTCCTGAGGGTATAGAACCCCGGACTACATATTTCTTGATTTTAGAATGGCGCACATGTCGGATGACGAGTATGTGGCGCGTACTGATTTTTGAATTGGACTAGGTCCTCTCCGCGACAACTAATGATTGCATATTTTACTCAAACCTTATGCTAAATTATGTTCTAAAGATTGTTGAAATATTTGGGCTATAAGCCATGTTTGGGGCCTCGTGCCGATCTGTTTAGACCTCTTGGGGGCTTTTTACTGCTGTTTTTCCTCACTATTTGTTGATGATTTCACTTAGCCACATCGTGCTTACTATTTTCGAAACTCATCCCGATTTACACTACTTTGATATTTAAAATAATGTTTTGGGTCGAGTACCCTGTTTTACTGATTTGCCCGAGGGGCCTTTTGAGTGGTTCTGCTGAGTGAGGCCGAGGGCCTGATTGTGAGGTGCTGAGTGATACTATCGCTTGGGCTGAAGGAGCCCCTCCGGAGTCTATACGAACACCTAGTGAGCGCCTAGAGAGCCGAGTTCCGAGTGATTGGGAGGCATGAGTGACTGTCAGGTGCTGAGTGACTATGAGGCATGCCCGAGGGGCTGATTATGATACATATTTTGCCTGAGGGGCTACTTATGATTTTACTACTTTCATTTTGAACTTATGAAAATTTTGCCCGAGGGGCCTCTATATGATTCATTTCATTTTCATACTAAATCTTTCGGTTTGAAGTTGTTAAAAATAAGCATTATTCAAAGGACTTTTCTGAAGCTGGTTTTAAGGCATGATGATTTCGTATATCTATGTTTACAGTATTGGAAAATAAGGCTGTGTATATTGTGATTTGATGGCATTGGTATTATGTGTTTCCTTGCCGCTTAGACTTGATTTATTTTCATTACTACTGAGTTGGCGTACCCACATTACTCCCTGCACCCCAGTGTGCAGATTCAGGTGCAGATATCGAGCATTAACTATTTATTCCGCGCGGAGCCGGATTGCGGGATATAGAGGTAGATGTTCAGCGTCTGCAGCATCTTTGTTTTCCCTTCTTGTTGTATCTAGCTTTCATTCAGAGGTTTTGTATTATAATAGTATATTTTGGCTTATTCTTCTAGATGCTCATGACTTGTTGGCTCCGGGTTTTGGGGTTGGTGGCACTGTTTATCGGCCTACTTTATTTAGTAAACTTTGTATATTTATGAAATGCTTGGATTTTGATTGGGATTTTGTAAGAAATTGTGAAGATGTGGTTATCGGCTAGCCTAGTTCCACGATAGGCGCCATCACGGCTGGTTTAGGATTTGGGGTCGTGACAGTTTAGTAGAGTCTTGTGGATCGGTACGGAGACGTCTGTATTTATCTTCGAGAGGCTTTCGAACATTTAGGAAACATTTCTACCTTTCTTGAACTCTTTCGTGCTGATCTATTAATTCTTGAAATCTGAACTTACGTTGGTTCATTCTCTCACAGATGGTGAGGAAAAGCCATACCGATAAGAGTGACCAGTCACCGGCTAGACCAGTGAGAGGTCAGAGGCCGCGGTTGAGGCTGTGGTAGAGATAGGGGGCCTACCCGCGCAGCAGCCGGGACAGTACCACGGGATCCCCTTATCGATCAGGATCAGGTTCCTGCCGATGGTGTTCCAGCGGGACAGGCTCAGCCACCGGCAGTTCCTATCGTTATTTCGGGTCTTTAGGAGACCCTGTCTTAGATATTGACAGTATGCACCAGTTTGGCTCAGGCAGTCTTCGAGTTTTCTACTGCCACCACATCTCTGGCCGGGGGAGACAATTAGACTCCAGCTGCCCGGGCACCTGAGCAGGCTGCACAGGGTATTCAGGCACCGGGAGCAGCCCCAGCTCAGTCAGTTGCTCCGGTCCAGGATTATGTGGTCCCTGCTATTCCTGAGGATGAGCAGCGCAGGTTGGAGAGATTCAGCAGACTTCAGCCTCCGACTTTCAGCGGTACAGAGGGCGAGGACGCCCAAGGGTTTCTAGATAGGTGCCAGAGGATACTATGTACTGCGGGTATTTTGGAGAACAGTGGGGTCTCAATTGTTACATTTCAGTTTGCGGGTGCTTCCTTTACTTGGTGGGAGTCATTCGAGAGGAGTAGGACGATTTGTTCGGCACCTCTCACCTGGCAGCAAATCTCCATGATCTTTTTGGAGAAGTATGTTCCTCAGTCCCACATAGAAGAGTTGTGCAGGCAGTTTGAGCAGCTGCGCCAGGGAGAGTTATCAGTTACTCAGTACGAGATGAGGTTTTTCGAGTTGGCTAGGCATGCTTCTGAAATTGTCCCTACTAATAGGGAGAGGCTGAGGAGGTTTGTAGATGGTCTTTCTTATCAGCTTCGGTTATTTACGACTCGGGAGAGAGTATCGGGTGCTTCATTCGAGAAGGTTGTTGACATAGCTCGATATATTGAGTCTGTTCACCGCCAGGAGCGGGAGGAGAGGGAATCCAAGAGGCCTCGTGCTTCGGGCAGTTCCAGTGGTGCTCCCTTCAAGGGACAGTTTCAGTAGAATAGGGGCCGTTCATTCAGACTTCCTCAGTCAGGCCGCCCAGCATACAGTGGTGCATCTTCGGGGCAGGGTCCCCGTGGTTCTAAGTCTGGCCGTACTTCATTTGGTGCCCTCCCATATTGGAGTGCAGCTCGAGCACCCCCAGTTCAGGGTTCTTCTATGCAGGAGTCTTCTAGTGGTTGTACGGGTGCTAGGGGATTCTATCAGTCTTTGCCTCCAGCTCTAGGGAGTTGTTTTGAGTGTGGAGAGTTAGGGCACGTGTGGAGACCGTGACCTTAGCTATGTCGGGGTGTCCGAGGGTTCAGTGGAGAGGTTCTTCCGAGTATATTCCTAGCAGGGTGATTTCCTACCTTAGGGCTCAGCGCATGGTTGAGAAAGGGTGTTTAACTTATTTTGCCTTTGTGAGGGATGTCAGTGATGAGACTCCCGCTATTGATTCAGTTCCTGTGGTCCGTGACTTTCCGGATGTGTTTCCTGCAGACCTGCCAGGCATGCCACCTGACAGGGATATTGATTTTGGTATTGACTTGGTGTCAGGCACTCAGCCTATTTCTATTCCACCTTATCGTATGGCACCAGCGGAGCTAAAGGATTTGAAGGAGCAGCTTCAGGAACTCCTGGATAAGGGGTTCATTCGGCCTAGTGTATCACCTTGGGGTGCACCGGTGTTGTGCGTGAAGAAGAAGGATGGGTCCATGCATATGTGTATTGATTATCGGCAGCTGAACAGGGTTACAGTGAAGAATCGGTATCCCTTGCCCCGCATTGATGATTTGTTTGACATGCTTCAGGGAGCCAGAGTGTTTTCCCAGATTGACTTAAGACTGCTTTCAGGACCAGATATGGTCATTATGAGTTCTTGGTTATGTCATTTGGGCTGACCAATGCCCCTGCTGCGTTCATGCAATTGATGAACAATGTGTTTCAGCCTTACCTTGTTCTTTCGTCATTGTGTTCATTGATGACATCCTGGTTTATTCTCGTAGCCAGGAAGAGCATGCTCAGCATTTGAGAGTTGTGTTATAGAGGTTCAGAGCGGAGAAGCTCTATGCAAAATTCTCTAAGTGTGAGTCTTTTCTTGGTTGGTTAGCTTTCTTGGGGCACATGGTGTCTAGTGAGGGGATTCAGGTTGATCCGAAGAAGATAGAGGCGGTGCAGAGTTGGCCCAGACCATCCTCAGCTACAGAGATTAGGAGTTTCCTTGGTTTGGCAGGATATTACCGTCGCTTTGTGGAGGGATTCTCTTCTATTGCTTCGCCTTTGACAAGATTGACCCAGAAGGGTGCTCCATTCAGATGGTCTGATGAGTGTGAGGAGAGCTTTCAGAAGCTCAAGTCAGCATTGACTACAGCTCCGGTACTAGTTTTGCCTGTTGGTTCAGGTTCTTACACATTCTATTGTGATGCTTCTAGAGTTGGTTAGGGAACGGTATTTATGCAGGACGGTAGGGTGATTGCCTACGCGTCCAGGCAATTGAAGGTGCACGAGATGAATTATCCAGTGCACGATCTTGAGTTAGCTGCCGTTGTTCATGCCTTGAAGATTTGGCGACATTATTTGTATGGAGTGCGGTGTGAGATTTTCACTGATCATCGTAGTTTCCAGTATCTGCTGGGGCAGAAGGACTTCAATTTGCGTCAGAGGAGATGGTTAGAGCTCCTCAAGGATTAGGACCTCACTATCTTATATCATCCGGGGAAGGCCAATGTAGTGGTCGATGCCTTGAGTCGCAGAGTAGAGAGTTTGGGGAGTCTAGCCTACCTTCCAGTAGCAGAGCAGCCATTAGCCCTTTGTGTTCAGGCCTTAGCGGGTCAGTTGGTGAGATTGTATCTATAAGAGCCCCTGCGGGTGTTGTCTTGTGTAGCCTCCAGGTCTTCTCTTTACGATCAGATTAGAGCATGCCAGTATGATGATCCACATTTGCTTGTTCTTCAGGACAGGTTCCGTCGCGGTGATTCCAGGGATGTGGTTATTGGTGATGATCGGGTCATGATGATTCAGGGCCGGATTTGCGTGCCCAATGTAGATGGGCTTCGAGATCTGGTTCTAGCAGAGACTCATAGTTTGCGGTATTCCATCCATCCGGGTGCCGCGAATATGTATCAGGATTTGAGGCAGCATTATTGGCGGAGGATGATGAAGAAGGATATTGTGGAGTTTGTGGCTCGGTGTCTCAACTGTCAGCAGGTCAACTATGAGCACCAGATACCAGGTGGATTGCTTCAGAGATTTGATATTCTGGAATGGAAGTGGGAGCGAATCACCATGGATTTTGTAGTTTGACTCCCACGGACTTCGAGGAGGTTTGATGCTATATGGGTTATTGTGGATCGGCTAACCAAGACCGCGCACTTCATCCATGTTGGTACTACTTATTCTTCGGAGAGGTTAGCTGAGATTTATATCGGGGAGATTGTCTGATTGCATGGGATTCCAGTTTCTATCATTTCCCATAGAGGTACTCAGTTCACATCTCAGTTTTGGAGAGCCGTGCAGAAAGAGTTGGGTACTCAGCTTGAGTTGAGCACATCATTTCACCCTCAGACCGACGGGCAATCGGAGCGTACCGTTTGGATTTTGGAGGATATGTTGTGTGCTTGTGTGATTGACTTTGGTGGTTCATGGGACAAGTTTCTGCCACTAGCGGAGTTTGCATATAATAACAGCTATCAATCGAGTATCCAGATGGCTCCGTATGAGGCTTTATATGGTAGGAGGTGCAGGTCTCCGGTTGGTTGGTTTGAGCTGGGTGAGGCTAGGCTATTGGGAAAAGACTTAGTTTTGGATGCATTGAGTAAGCCGAAGTTGATTCAGGAGCGGCTTCGCACGACGCAGTCTAGGCAGAAGAGTTATTCGGACCGGAAGGTCCGAGATGTGTCTTTCATGGTTGGGGATAAGGTGTCACCCATGAAGGGTGTTATGAGATTCAGGAAAATGGGGAAGCTGAGTCCCAGGTTCATTGGGCCATTTGAGGTTCTTTAGAGGGTTGGGGAGGTGGCTTATAGGCTTGCTATGCCTCCCAGTTTATCGAGTATTCATCTAGTATTCCATGTTTCGATGCTCCAGAAGTATGTTGGTGACCCTTCCCATGTTTTGGACTTCAGCACGGTTCAACTTGAGGGTGATATGTCATATGAGGTAGAGCCAGGGCGTATTTTTGGGTCGACAGGTCTGGAAGTTAAGGTCTAAGGATATAGTTTCAGTGAAGGTTCAGTGGAGAGGGCAGCCGGTGGAGGATGCCACCTGAGAGACCGAACGGGAGATGGGGGACAGATATCCTCACTTATTCGAGACTCCAGGTATGTTTCTAGACCCGTTCGAGGACAATTGTTTGTTTAAGAGGGGGAGGATGTAACGACCCGGCCGGTCGTTCCGTCAGATTTACCCCGTTTCCCCAATTTCTGCATTTGTTATATATTGCTAGCCTGTTTTTGTTGTGTTGGGTCAGTTGATTTGGGTGCGGAGTGATTATGGAGAGAATTTTGGCATTTAGTCTCTTAAAGTATCCTAATAATTGAGAAAGTAAACTGAGAGTTGACTTATTGGTAAACGACCTCGGAATGCGGATTTTATGGCTCGAATAGCTTCGTTAGGTGATTTGGGACTTAGGAGTGTTTTCGGAATGAAGTTTTGATGTCCGGTGTAGAATTAGGATTGAATTGGCGAAAGTTAGTTTTTGGCGATTTTCGATCGGCAGTGGAAAATAGGCTATCGGGGTCGGAATGGAATTCCGGAAGTTGGAGCAGGTTTGTAATTTCATTTTGGATATGTCTACAAAATTTCAGGTCAATCGGAGGTGTTTCAGTTGGTTTCGGCGTAGTTGGCGAAATTTGGAAGTTTCAAAGTTCATAGGATTGAATTTGATGTGATTTTGGTGTTGTTGCATTGTTTTTGGTGTTTCAAAGGCTCGACTAAGTTTTAATGATGTTATGGGATATGTTGGTATGTTTGGTTGAGGTCCCGAGGGCCTCGGGTGTACTTTGGGTGGTTAACGGACCAACTCTTTGCTTGAAAACTGGGCAGATTTTTGCTAGTGTGAGGTTCAGATTTCCTTCTATGCGATCACGGGAGGATGTTTGTGATTGCGTAGAGTAAAAGAGTGGGGTAGGCATTTTGTTCTATGCTATCACGTGGTTAAGATCGCATAGGTTGGTTAGGTAAGGCAGTGCGATCGCGTGGGTGTTTATGTGATCGCGCAGAGAATTCTGAGGCACGTGTCTGGGGTGGAGAGTTTATCTATGTGATCGCATGTATTGGTCTGCGATCGCATTGATTGTCTAGTCTGTGTATCGCGATCGCGTGCCAATAGTCGCGATCGCACTGAAGAAAATTTAATGGCTGGGTAGAATGTTTTAAAAGGCCATTTGCGCGAGAATAGTTCATTTTCCACCATTGTTGAACGAGTTGGGAGCACTTTTGAGAGGGTTTGAAGAGGAAATTGAAAGGAATAACTTGGAGGTAAGGTTTTGAACTTCATAACTCGTTTATATGTCATTTTCTAAGTAATTAAACCATAAATTGCTGGAATTAAACCCAAAATTGGGGAAAAAGGGTGCATGGGAATTTGGATTTTTCTTTTGAGGATTTGAGTGGGAAATTGTTGTCCGATTTTAGTGTTCTTGGTATGTATAGAATCATGGGAGGACAAGGATTGTAATGATGCAAATTTTATTGAATTCCGAGACGTGGGCCCCGAGCTCGGGTTTGGCCAAATTTCGAGATTCTTGTATAATTTGATAGTTTTCGATTGGGTTGTGATCCTTTGATATATATTGATGATGTTAAATTGGTTTTGGCTAGATTCAGAGCAATCGGGGGCCAATTTTAGGGGCAAGGTCATTGCAAACTAGTGTTGTGGCCCGGTAGAGGTAAGTAATGGTTATAAATGTTGTTCTGAGGGTATGGAACCTCAGACTACATATTTCACACTGATTTTTGAATGGCGCACATGTCGGATGACGAGTATGTGGCGCGTACTGATTTTTGGATTGGAATAGGTCCTCTCCGCGGTAACTAATGATTGCATATTTTACTCAAACCTTATGCTAAATTATGTTCTAAAGATTGTTGAAATATTTGGGCTATAAGCCCTGTTTGGGGCCTCGTGCCGATCTGTTTAGACCTCTTGGGGGCTTTTTACTGCTGTTTTTCCTCACTATTTGTTGATGATTTCACTTAGCCACATTGTGCTTACTATTTTCGAAACTCATCCTGATTTACACTACTTTGAGATTTAAAATGATGTTTTGGGTCGAGTACCCTGTTTTACTGATTCACCCGAGGGGCCTTTTGAGTGGTTCTGCTGAGTGAGGCCGAGGGCCTGATTGTGAGGTGCTGAGTGATACTAGCGCTTGGGCTGAAAGAGCCCCTCCGAAGTCTGTACAGACCCCCAGTGAGCGCCCAGAGAGCCGAGTGCCGAGTGATTGGGAGGCATGAGTGACTGTGAGGTGCTGAGTGATGGTGAGGTGCTGAGTGACTATGAGGCATGCCCGAGGGGCTGATTATGATACATGTTTTGCCCGAGGGGCTACTTATGATTTTACTACTTTCATTTTGAACTTATGAAATATGTTTTGCCCGAGGGGCCTCTATATGATTCATTTCATTTTCATACTAAATCTTTCGGTTTGAAGTTGTTAAAAATATGCATTATTCAAAGGAATTTTCTGAAGTTGGTTTTAAGGCATGATGATTTCGTATATCTATGTTTATACTATTGGAAAGTAAGGTTGTGTATATTGTGATTTGATGGCATTGATTTTATGTGTTTCCTTGCCGCTTAGACTTGATTTATTTTCATTACTACTGAGTTGGCGTACTCACATTACTCCCTGCATCTCTGTGTGCAGATTCAGGTGCAGATATCGAGCATTAGCCATTTATTCCGCACGGAGTCGGATTGCGGGATATAGAGGTAGTTGTTCAGCGTCTGCAGCATCTCCGTTTCTCTTTATTTTTGTATCTAGCTTTCATTCGGAGGTTTTGAATTATAATAGTATATTTTAGCTTATTCTTCTAGATTCTCATGACTTGTTGGCTCTGGGTTTTGTGGTTGGTAGCACTGTTTATTGGCCTACTTTATTTAGTAAACTCTGTATATTTATGAAATTCTTGGATTTTGATTGGGATTTTGAAAGAAATTGTGAACATGTGGTTATTGGCTAGACTAGTTCCACGATAGGTGCCATCACGACCGGTTTAGGATTTGGGGTCGTGACACTGCACCGCCTCTATCTTCTTTGGATCAACCTGAATACCCTCACTAGACACCATGTGCCCCAAGAAAGCTACTGAACCAAGCAAAAACTCACACTTGGAGAATTTTTCATAAAGTTTGTCCTCCCTCAACCTCTATAACACAACTCTCAAATGCTGAGCATGCTCTTCCTGGCTACGAGAATAAACCAGGATGTTATCAATGAACACAATGACGAAAGAATCGAGGTAAGGCTGAAACACGATATTCATCAGATGCATGAACGCACCTGGGGCATTGGTCAGCCCAAAAGACATAACCAAGAACTCATAATGACCATATCTTGTCCAGAAAGCAGTCTTCGGAATGTCAGAATCCCGAATCTTTAACTGATGATGCCCAGATCTCAAGTCAATCTTGGAGAACACTGTAGCTCCCTGAAGCTGGTCAAACAAATCATCAATGTGGGGCAAGGGATACCAGTTCTTCACCGTAACTCTGTTCAGCTGCCGATAATCAATACACATGCGCATGGACCTATCCTTCTTCTTCACGAACAACACAGGTGCACCCCAATGTGACACACTAGGCCGAATGAACCCCTTATCCAGGATTTCCTGAAGCTGCTCCTTCAATTCCTTTAGCTCCTCTGGTGCCATACGATAAGGTGGAATAGAAATAAACTGGGTGCCTGACACCAAGTCAATACCAAAATCAATATCCCTATCAGGTGGCATGCCTGGCAGGTCTACAGGAAACACGTCCGGAAAGTCACGGACCTCAGGAACTGAATCAATAGCGGGAGTCTCACTACTGACATCCCTCACAAAGGCCAGATAAGATAAACACCCTATCTCAACTATGCGATGAGCCTTCAGGTAGGAAATCACCCTTCTAGGCATATACTCGGAAGAACCTCTCCACTCGACCCTTGGACACCCTGGCATAGCTAAGGTCACGGTCTTAGCGTGACAATCAATAACATCATGACACGGAGATAACCGATCCATGCCTAATATCACATCAAAATCGACCATGCTGAGTAACAGTAGGTCCACTCGGGTCTCTAGACCCCCAATAGATATCATGCATGACCAATACACACGGTCCACAACAATATTATCTCCCACCGGAGTCGACACATGAACAGAGGTGACTAGAGACTCATGGGGCACATCTAGAAAACCGGAAAGATATGAAGAAACATAGGAATATGTAGAACCAGGGTCATATAAAGCCAAGGCATCTCGGCAAAAGACTGAGACAATACATGTGATCACGGCATCTGAGGACATAGCAGCTGGTCTAGCTAGAAATGCATACATGCGTGCCTGACCTCCCCCTCTAGGGAGGCCTCTGGCTGACTAACTACCATCCCTGGCTTCCTGGGCGGGTGGTGAAGTAGCTGGAGCTGAAGTTGAGGGCTAGCCCCTCTGCTAAGAAGAACGATCGGAACGGCGGGGACACTGCCTCCGCACCTGCCCGAACTATCAACACTCAAAACAACTCCTTGAATCTGGAGGCGGGGACTGATAGAAACCCCTGGAAATGGAACAGCCACTGGAAGACTCATGCATAGGAGGACTCTGAACTGAGGCTGCTCCAGCTGCACTCTAAGCCGAGAGGGCACCAAAAGAAGTACGGCCTGACTGAGAACCACATGGACCATGCCCCGAAGATGTACCACTATATGCTGGGCGGGCTGACTGAGAAGGCCTGAATGAACGGCCCCTACTCTGCTGAAACAGCCCCTTGAAGGGAGCACCACTAGAACTGCCCGAACCACGAGGCCTCTTGGCCTCCCTCTCCTCTTGCTCCTGGCGGCGAACAGACTCAATATCTCGAGCTATGTCAACAACCTGCTCTAATGAAGCACCCGATACTCTCTCCCGAGTCATAAATAATCAGAGTTGATAAGAAAGACCATCTACAAACCTACTCACCCTCTCCCTATCAGTAGGGACAATCTCAGAAGCATGTCTAGCCAACTCGAAAAACCTCATCTCGTACTGAGTAACTGATAACTCTCCCTGGCGCAGTTGCTCAAACTGCTTGCATTTCTCCTCTCTATGGTACTAAGGAATATACTTCTCCAAAAACATCGTGGAGAACTGCTGCCATGTGAGAGGTGCTGAACCAACCGGCCTACGCCTCTCGAATGACTCCCACCAAGTAAAGGTAGCACCCGCAAACTGGAAGGTAACAAATGAGACCCCACTGGTCTCCCAAAATACCCACAGTACGTAGTATCCTTTAGCACTTATCTAGAAACCCCTGGGCATCCTTACCCTCTGTACCGCTGAAAGTCGGAGGCGGAAGTCTGCTGAACCTCTCCAACCTGCGCTACTCGTCCTCAGGCATAACAGGGACAACATAATCCTGGACCGGAGCAACTGGCTGAGCTGGGGCTGCTCCCGGTACCTGAATACCCCGTGCAGCCTGCTCAGGTGCCCGGGCAGCTGGAGTCTGATTGCCTCCCCCGACCTGAGCTGTGGTGGCAGTAGAAGACATGGAGAATGCCTGAGCAAAATTGGTGCACACTGTCAATATCTGGGACAGGGTCTCCTGAAGACCCGGAATAACCACAGGCAGAGCTGGTGCCTGAGCCTGTCCCACCGGAACACCATCGGCGGGAACCTGATCCTAAACGATAGGGGGATCCTGTGGTACTGTCCCGGCTGCTGCGCGGGCTGGCCCTTACCTCTACCACGGCCTCGACCGTAGCCTCGACCTTTCGCTGGTCTAGCTGGCATCTGGTCACTCTGATCGGTATGGGTGTCCTCACCATCTATAAGAGAATGAAAGAATGTAAGTTCATATTTAAAGAATCAATATATTAGCACGAAAGAGTTCAAGAAAGATAGAAATGTTTCCTAAAAGTTCTGCAGCCCCTCGAAGATAAGTACAGACGTATCCGTACCGATCTGTAAGACTCTACCAAACCTGCTCATGATCGTTGAGTCCTATGTAACCTAGGCTCTGATACCAAACTGGCACGACCCTAATTCCTAAATCGGCCGTGATGGAACGTATCGTGGAACTAGGCTAGCCAATAGTCCCATGTTTACAATTTCTTTCAAAATCCCAATCAAATTTCAAGCATTTCATAAAATATACAGAGTTTACTAAATACATTAGGCCAATAAACAGTGCCACCAACCCCAAAACCCAGAGCCAACATGTCATGAGCATCTATGAAAGATAAGCCAAAGGTATACTATTATAATACAAAACATCCTAATAAATAGTTAGATACAACAAGAAGGGAAAACAGAGATGTTGCGGACGATGAACAGCTACCTCTATATCCCGAACTCCGGTTCCACACGGAATAGATAGCTACTGCTCGGTATCTGCACCTGAATCTGCACACAGGGGTGCATGGTGTAATGTGAGTACGCCAACTCAGTAGTAATGAAAATAAATCAAGTCTAAGCGGCAAGAAAACACATAAAAATCAATATCATCAATTCACAATATGCACAACCTTACTTTGCAACGGTATAAACATAGATATATGAAATCGTCATGCCTTAAAACCAACTTCAGAAAAGTCCTTTGAAAAATGTATATTTTCAACAACTTCAAACCGAAAGATTTAGTATGAAAATGAAGGGCATCATATAGAGGTCCCTCGGGCAAAACATATTTCATAAATTCAGAGTGAAAGTAGTAAAATCATAAGTAGCCCCTCGGGAAAAACATGTATCATAATCAGCCCCTCGGGCATGCCTCACAGTCACTCATAGTCAGCCCCTCGGGCATACCTCACCATCACTCATGCCTCCCAATCACTCGTCACTCGGCACTCGGCACTCGGTGCGCTCACTGGGTGTGTGTGCAGACTCCGGAGGGGCTACTTCATCCCAAGCGCTAATATCAAGCCACCTTGTGGTGTATCATATCCTCATAATCAGGCCCTCGGCCTCACTCAGCAGAACCTCTCAAAAAGCCCCTCGGGAAATAAGTAAAACAGGGTACTCGACCAAAAACATCATTTTTAAATCTCAAAGTAGTGTAAATCAGGCTGAGTTTCAAAAACAGTGACCATAATGTGACTGAGTGAAATCATCAATAAATAGTGAGGAAAACTGCAGTAAAAAGCCCCCAAGGGGTCCAAAACAGATCGGCGCGAGGCCCCAAACACAGTTTATAGCCCAAATATTTCAGTAATCTTTGGAACCATAATTTAACATAAGGTTGAGTAAAATATGCAACTCATTAGTTGTTACGGAGAGAACCTAGTCCAATCCAAAAATCAGTGCGCGCCACATACTCGTCATCCGACATGTGCGCCATTCTAAAATTAGTGTGACATACGTAGTCCGGGGTTTCATACCCTCAGGACAAGATTTATAACCATTACTTACCTCTACAGGGCCACAACACTAGTCCGCTATGCTTTTTCCCCTCAAATTGGCTCCCGCTTGCTCCGAATCTAGCCAAAACCAGTTTAACATCATTAATATATACTAAAGGAACACAACCCAATCGAAAACTATCAAATTATACAAGAATCTCGAAATTCAGCCAAACCCGAGCCCGGGGCCCACGTCTCGGAATTTGATAATTTTTAATCACTAGAAACCTCGACCTCACACGATTCTACACATACCAAAAACACTACAATCAAACCACAATTGCCTACCCAATTTGCCAAAAGAATTTTCCAATCCTCCACCCATTCTTTCCAACCTTTAACTATTTTAATCCTTCAATTTACAAGCCTAATCCGAACAAAATAGCATAGAAATGACTTTAATAACCCGGGAACTTACCTCCACTGAAGACCCATGAATTCTTTCTTCAAATTTCCTTCAAAAGAGCTCCAACCGCATGCAACAATGGTGAGATGAATAAAATTTTGTGGAGGCCTCTTTTATATTGTTCTGCCCAGCCATTCCGCACCTGCGGACCTTTAATCGCACCTGCGGACCCGCACCTTCGATCCCAGGTGCGCACAAGCGCAATCCCACTAACGGACCAATTCTCGCACCTGCAGCCATCTTTTCGCACCTGCAGATTTCCCCTTCCTAGCCTCCTTTCGTACCTGCGCATGGCCTTTCGCACCTGCGACATCGCACATGTAGCTACCCTTGTGCAGGTGCGACCAACACCAGAAACTTACACCAACAGCCATTTGCTGAAATTTTCCAAGTTCAAAATTGCGCCAACCATCCGAAATAAATTCTGAGCCCCTCGGGGCCCCAAACAAACATAGAAACACACCCCATAGCATTATTCCAACTTAGTCGAGCCTTCGAAACACCAAAAACAACATGAAAAACACCAAAATTACATCAAATTCAAGCCTATGAACTTTGAAATTTCCAAATTTTGCCAACTATGCCGAAACCAACCGAAACACCTCTGATTGACCTGAAATTTTGCACACATACTCAAAATGACATTACGAACCTGTTCCAACTTCCGAAATCCCCTTCCGACCATGATATCCTATTTTCCACCGGCGATCAGAAATCGCCAAAAACTAACTTTTGCTAATTCAAGCCTAATTCTACTCCGGAATCAAAACTTCATTCCGAACACACTACTAAGTCCCAAATCACCTAACGAAGCTATCCGAGCCATAAAATCTGTATTCCGAGGTCGTTCACCAATAAGTCAACTCTCAGTTGACTTTTTCAACTTTTAGGCTACTTTAGGAGACTAAATGCCTCAATTCTCACCATGACCACTCCGGGCCCAAACCAACTGACCCAACACAACAAAACCAGGCTAGCAATATATGACAAATGCAGAAATAGGGGAAATGGGGTAAATCTCCCAGAACGACCGGCCGGGTCGTTACAATTCTTGTTCCTGCTCCAGCAGAGGGTGTTACAGTCCCTCCCGCTAATGCTCCTGATCCTTCTTCAGTCCCAGCTTTCGGTCCCGGTATTTCTGATGGGGACCTCAAGGGAGCTATTCAGATGTTAACCCAGTTAGTGGCCTCCCAGGCCCAAAGATCGCATGCTGCCCCTGCATCCTCTAGCGAGCAAGGGGATTCTTCAGGTTCCAGGGTCAACGAGTTTCTACAGTTAGCCCCTCCAGAGTTCACAGGCACCGACCCAGGGGCCGACCCTCAAGAGTTCATTGATGAGATGTACAACACCCTCGGTGTTATGAGGGCTACTGAGACAGAGGGGGTTGAGTTGGATTCCTATCGTCTAAAGGGAGCGGCATATTCGTGGTTTGAAATGTGGGAGAGTACCCGTGGGGAGGGGAGCCCTCCGGCAAAGTGGGATGAGTTTGTTGATGCCTTCATGGATTATTTCTTGCATGCCGAGACTATGGCAGCCCGTGTTGTTGAGTTCGAGGTCCTTAAGCAGGGCAACATGAGTGTGTGGGAGTATCATATGGAGTTTGTGCGCTTGTCCAAATATGTTATTCACATGATGCCGACTATGGAAGCTAGAGTTCGTCGATTTGTTCAGGGTCTTGGTCCCTTGGTTATTAATGAAGTTGTTATAGCTGCCTTGCACTCGGATATGAATTATGGAAAAATAGTGGGATTCGCCCAGGGTACAGAGGCTCGGAAATTGAAAATAAGGATGGAGAGAGAGAGCAGTAGTAGGGCCCGGTCAGCAGGCAACCCTGGGAGCTCAGTTGGAGGTGTGAGATCAACCCTTGGGAGAGGATCATCAGGTCCATCTCATTCATATGCTCAGTCCTCAGCCAGTGCACCTCCATTAGGGAATTATTCTCAGCAGGGAGGTCGTTTTAGAAACGGTTCAGATAGCAGGAGGTTCCATCAGTCGGGTCATTTCGGTGGGAGGTTCCAGCAGCAGCGGAGGGTCCCATGCCCTAAGTGTGGGAGATTTCATATTGAGCCTTGTTACTTGGATATTCCGGTATGCTATAGATGTGGAGAGAGAGGCCATATCCAGAGAGACTGTCGCGCACCCAGTCAGGGATCGGGTAGGGGTACTGCTCAATCATCCAGCTCTTCAGCCGCTACATCTTCGGCACGCCCTCCAGCTCCAGCAGGGCAATGTAAAGTTATGGGTGGAGCACGGGGTCGAGGGGGACCCAGTCGGTTCTATGCTTTGAGTGGTCAACAGAATGCGGAGGCTTCCCCAGATGTTGTTACAGGTATTCTGACTGTTCAGTCGCATGATTGTTTATGCTCTTATTGATCCGGGTCTTCTTTTTCATATGTTACTCCATTTATTGCTTCAACTTTTGGGATAGAACCCGAACAACTTCACGATTCGTTCTCTGTGTCGACTCCGGTTGGCGATTCTATTGCGGCCGTGCGAGTCTATAGAAATAATGTTTTCACGATGCGTTGTCGGGATACCACGGCCGATCTTATTGAGTTAGGAATGGTAGATTTTGATGTAATTATAGGGATGGATTGGCTCTATTCGTGCTTGCCTAAACTCGACTGCCGAACCAGAATTCTGAGGCTCGAGTTTCCTAATGAATCAGTTATCAAGTGGGAGGGGAATAATGTTGCGCCAAGAGGTAGATTCATTTCCAACCTTAAGGCCTCAAAGATGATCAGGAAAGGGTGCATCTATCATTTGGTTTAGGTTGCGGACGCCACCTCAGAGGTGCCTGCCCCCGAGTCCGTGCCGGTTGTGAACGAGTTTCTTGAAGTGTTTCCGACGAGCTTCCTGGGATTCCACCAGATAGAGAGATTGATTTCGGGATAGATATATTGCCAGATACACAGCCAATATCTATTCCACCTTACAGGATGGCGCCAGCAGAATTAAGGGAGTTTAAAGAACAATTGAAAGATATATTAGAAAAAGGTTTCATTTGGCCAAGTGTGTTGCCTTGGGGCGCACCGGTTCTTTTTGTCAGAAAGAAATACGGATTGCTTCGGAAGTGTATTGATTATCGGCAGCTCAACAAGGTCACCATCAAGAATAAGTATCCATTGTCTCCGATAGATGATTTGTTCGACCAGTTGCAAGGTGCTAAGTTCTTCTGAAAGATTGATTTGTGGTCCGGGTATCATCAATTAAAAATCAGGGAGCAGGATGTTCCTAAGATTGCCTTCAGGACTTGATATGGGCACTTTGAATTTCTGGTAATGTCTTTTGGGCTAACCAACGCCCCAGCAGCTTTTATGGACTTTATGAATCGTGTTTTCAAACTATTTCTCGACTCCTTTGTGATTGTCTTCATTGACGACATTCTTGTTTATTCGCGGAGACGGGAGGATGATGCTAATCACCTCAGGGCAGTTCTGCAGACTCTTCATCAACACCAATTGTATGCAAAGTTTTCAAAATGTGAGTTTTGGCTAGAATCAGTCAGCTTTTTGGGCCATGTTGTTTCCAGGGAAAAGATTCGGGTTGATCCCCAAAAGATTGCAGCGGTAAAGGATTGGCCTAGGCCAACGACCCCGACATAGATTCATAGTTTCTTGGGTTTAGTTGGGTATTATCGGAGGTTCGTGGAGGGATTCTGTACTATCGCCTCCCCGACTAAGCTAACGCAGAAAGCAATTAAGTTTCAGTGGTCCGATGCATGTGAAAAGAGTTTTCAGGAATTAAAGTCGAGATTGACTTCGGCACCAGTGTTAACCTTGCCAGAAGGTTCAGAGGGATTTGTGGTTTATTGTGATGCTTTGAGGGTTGGTTTGGGGTGTGTGTTGATGCAATGTAGTAAAGTTATAGCATATGCTTCAAGGAAGCTCAAGAATCATGAGAAGAATTATCCGACGCATGATTTGGAGCTCGCAACGGTTGTGTTTGCATCAAAAATCTGGCGGCATTATCTTTATGGGGTCCATGTGGACGTGTTCACAAACCACAAGAGTCTTCAGTATTTATTCAAGCAGAAGGAGTTGAAATTAAGGCAGCGGAGGTGGTTAGAATTGCTCAAGGACTATGATATGAATATTTTTTACCACCCAGGGAAGGCGAATGTGGTAGCCGACGCTCTTAGTCGGAAATCCATGGGTAGCTTGGCACATTTGGAAGCCGGACAGAGGCTTTTGGCTCGGGAAGTTCATCAGTTGGCTAGTCTGGGGGTCTGTCTTTTGTCCTCAGACGAAAGGGATGTCGTGGTGCGTAATGGAGCAGAATCTTCGCTTGTAGCTGAAGTCAAGGGAAAGCAATTCAGGGATCCGGCTTTGGCAAAATTGAGGGAAGCAATTTTGAATCACAAGACTTCAGCATGCTCACTCGTTAATGATGATGGTGTCCTGCGGTGTCAGTAGAGGTTATGTGTTCCAGATGTGGATGATCTTCGGGAAAGGGTGATGGAAGAGGCTGATAATCCCAGGTATTCCGTACACCCAGGTTCTACGAAAATGTATCACGATCTCAAGGAAATTTATTGGTGGAATGGTATGAAGAGGGGTGTGGTGGAATTTGTGGCTAAGTGTTCAAATTGTCAGCAAGTAAAGGCCGAGCATCAGAGGCCCGGTGGATTGACGCAGCTTATGAAAATACCGATGTGGAAATAGAAGATGATCAATATGGACTTTGTGGTAGGGTTACCTCGCACTCCACGTAGGTTTGACTCGATTTGGGTGATAGTGGATCGACTCACGAAGTCAGCGCATTTCTTGCCAGTCAAGTCCACCAATACTGCAAAACAGTATGCTTAGTTGTATATCAAAGAAATAGTCAGGCTCCATGGCACTCCAGTATCTATTATCTCGGATCGAGAGGCCCAATTCATAGCTAACTTTTGGAAGAAATTTCAGCAAGGTTTGGGTAATCAGGTAAATCTCAGCACATCATTCCATCCACAAACTGATGGGCAAGCAGAGCGGACTATTCAGACGCTTGAAGATATGTTGCGGGCTTGTGTATTAGATTTCAAGGGTAGTTGGGATGATCACTTGCCGCTTATAGAATTTTCTTATAATAACAGTTTCCATGCTAGTATTCAGATGGACTCATTTGAGGCATTGTACGGAAGGAGGTGTAGGTCTCCGATTGAATGGTTCGAGGTTGGCGAGGCGGAATTTCTAAGACCGGATCTTGTGCACCAAGCTATGGAAAAATTTAGGGTCATTTAGGAGAGGATGAAAACTGCTCAGAGTCGTCAGAAATCCTATGCGGATGTTCGTCGAAGAGATTTGGAATTTCAAGTAAATGATTGGGTATTCTTGAAGGTGTCTCCCATGAAGGAAGTAATGCGGTTTGGGAAGAAAGAGAAATTGAGCCCAATGTATGCCGGGCCATATAGGATTGCTCAAAGGATAGGACATGTGGCTTATAGGTTGGAATTGCCCCCTGAGATTTCATTAGTGCACCCGTTGTTCCATGTGTCTATGTTGAAGAAAGTGGTTGGAGATCCATCAACCATCGTGCCAGTTGGGACTATTGAGGTTAATGAAGAATTATCGTATGAAGAGGTTCCAGTTGCTATTCTTGATAGGCATGTCCATAGATTGAGGAACAAAGAAATTGCTTCAACTAAAGTGTTGTGGCGAAGTCAGCACGTTGAGGAAGCCACGTGGGAAGCGGAAAATGAAATGAAAGAAAACTATCCCCAATTGTTTGAATAAGTCTAGTAGTGAACGTGCGAACTGTCATCTCTAACCAAATTATATGTTATGTTCAGTTTTGTGCAAAAGCACCCCATTTTCCCCTAATTGCTCTACTATTGTAACTTCTCAAGTTGTGCCATAATTGTGTATGTTATGATTATCTGAGTAATGTGCAACCCCTTGGAGTAAATGAAATTATGTAAAACTCATGTGATGGTTAGATGATTAATTGAAGTGTAGATTAGTAATGGTTAATCGAAGAGTAGATTGGCAATGATTAATTGAAGTGCATATGGCATGTTGAAGTAATTGAATTACATGGGACTTGTCGAGGTGACCAAATTATGTGCAAGACCATGAAATAACTAGTTATGTGTGGAATTGGAGAAGAACATGTTTTTCGGGGGCCCTCTGGCAGGTAGATAGGCCTAATTACAGAGGAAACTCTGGCGAAATTTTCAGAAAATATCAGAGTTAGAAAAATGGGGGTTGGCATATTGTGTTTTCAAAACCAAATGATTTCCCGATCCTCATTCGAGGACGAATGATTTTAAGTGGGGGAGAATGTAAAGACCCGTAAAACTTCTATGTCTAAAATAATGCCCGAATAGGTCCCTGTGCTGTTATAACTGTAGAAATTCTTAAAACGGTCCTATTTTAAGTAAAAAGTATCCCAGAACTTGAAAGATTAAATTTTCTAGGAATTTTTTGCATTATGCGACGCACTATGAGATCACATAACAGGTATGCGGACCGCATAGTGGCCGCATACCTGGACAGTAGCCTGTCCAAATTGAGGACAACTATGTGGCCAAAAATGCGATCGCATTTTGGGTATGCGGCCCGCATAGTTGTCGCATTCTTTCCCTATTGTTTTTGCGAGGGAGGTTATGCGACGCACTATGCGATCGCATAACAGGTATGCGGACCGCATAAGTGGTCGCATACCTGGGCAATGTGGTTCCCATTTTGGCCCATTTGAAGGCCAACTATGCGACAGGAATGCGGACCGCATAGCAGGAATGCGATCGCATTCCTGTCCGCATCTCTGTGTCGGGGCTCCTATTTTCTAAATTTTAAACCTGACCCCCTGTTTTATAAAACACTCCTTCCCTTCATTTTTAACGAACTTCTGACCAAAAATAGAGAGAGAAGAAGAGAGTTCTTGAGAGAGAAGGTTTCAACGTCATCCAATTTGGTTTTCCAAAATCACTCAAGCCCGGAAATTATCAAGTTATTGTCATCTTCTTCACTCAAAGAAGGTAAGTCTTCACCCAATTTCCCCAATTTCCCAGATTTTGTGTAAGAATAAAACACACATAGGTTGGGTCTTGAAAATAAAAAGTGAAATCTTGCATGCATGTGAATTAAGGGTCACATAATGTTTGATAAAATGCTCAATTGGATACAAGGTCCCTAATTCTAAGTGAAATATGTCACACTGTGGAATAGATTTTCGGTGCTAGACGGTCCAGTGAATTGCGATAGAAATTAAAAAGGGGACGACAAGTATGTATGGCTAACTTTAATCTTCGTAGAGCCACCTTGTTGGTTTCCAAACATTAGGTATGAGTTTGTTGCTGAGTATATGTGAATTGATTGCCCGATTTTGTTGAGGTGTGAGATTGCATTCTCAGATTTGTCTTAGTCGATTATCGTGATAATTGAAATTGTGAAAGGTGACTTCTATGTGATTACTTTAACATGTGCAAGGTTCGTTAAATGCTTGAGTATGTTGGTATGAAAGAATGATGACAAACCCAAATGTGTAAATGTATCTGAGTGATAAGGGCTATGTAACAAGTGATGAAAGGGAGTTGTGAATTGATCTAATTGAACTAAATGACCATGAAAATATCATATATGACTCATTGTCGGCAAGGTTTATTGTGGCTTAACTTCATATGGGTTGATGGTTGTAAAGAATTTATATTCTTGTTGATGATTGTTGACCCAAGTCACTACATAGTTTTAAAGATTGACAAATGTCTGACCAGTTGAACCAGGTCCATCAGAGCATACACACAAGACCTAACGCGTTGGCACATAAATCGTATATGCATAGGAGATGAATGTGATTGTGAAGTATCAATGAACAAGGAGAGTGTCTCCTAATGCGAAAAGGTTGCAAATTGATAAGAGAATAGAAGTTGAATTCAGCAAGGACAGTAACGAAGCAAGGAAGTTGAGTTTAATACGAACTCGTTCTCCCATCTAGAATTGTACCAGAACTAAACGATAAACTCAACAACTGACTTTATAAATAATTGAAGTATTCTTGTTTGAATCAAGAACGCACAACTGCAGAAGTGAATCAAGATCTGAAAGCAAAACTCCCAAATATTTTGCAAGCAGAGTTATTGTGCGATACAAAGGCTACAGACCAGCTAGAAGAACCAGTTCCATCTGTTTGTCATTGAGTCTAGTTGGTTGTAGTAGGAGATTTACTATTGTATCTTTTTAGCTTTCATAGAAGTAATTGTAATACGTACGCATTGTTCAAGTTAGAGTTAACTTGAAGCTTGTAGAAATTAGCTAGAGGCTAAATACTATACTACGAAGGGATTAGAGTTAGTCCTAGGATTACAAAAGAGTTTATTTTGTAAGTCCGTTTGGCTCAGAGTTTTAGTGAAGAGGTTGAGCAAATCCTACTGAGGAGTAGGTCGTGGTTTTTTCACCTTTTGAGCCAGGTTTTTTCCACGTAAAAATATCTGTGTTTTTATTGTACTGCTTTTATTATTCCGAAACAGTAGAAGTTGGAAAACCAAGAAGAACCAGGTTCTTCTAGAGAGACAACACTCGAAAATTGGGTACCACACAAATAAACCTATCTTCTTGTGTGGTATTGACGTCTAAAACATCAATTGGTATCAGAGCAGGTTATCCTTGAAAGGCTAACACCTTGTAGAAGATCAAAATGAGTGCACCACCTGGAAACTNCTGAGGATCTGAAGAAATGGGAGAAGAATGCAAAGGCCAAAAAGTGGCTAGTGTGTGGACTAGGTCCAGACGAGTACAGCAGAATGCAAAGCTGCACCACTGCCAAAGAGATCTGGGATACCTTGCAAGTAGCCCATGAAAGAACACCTCAGGTAAAAAGGTCAAGAGGTACTCTACTATACTCTCAGTATGAAAAATTCACTAAGAAATAAGGAGAGACTATCCAAGAGATGTACACAAGGTTCACAACCTTGATTAATGAACTTAAGTCTCTTGGAAGAGTCATTTTTGTAGAGGACAGGGTTGAGAAGATCCTGACAAGGGTATTGCCTATTTCCTGGAAAAGCAAAATCACTGCTATCCAGGAATCCAAAAATATGGCAACCCTGAGACTGGATGAGCTGATTGGAAACCTCACTGCCAATGAACTCAGAAGGCAGACAATGAAGATGGATGGTCCAAAGAAGGAGAGGAGTCTAGCACTAAGAATCACTGAGGGAGCAGATCTGGAGGATGATGAGATGGCCATGATTACCAAAGAATTCAGAAACTTTCTCATGAGGAAGAAAGGAATATCTAGAGGAGGAAACTACAACAAAGCAAAAGCTCCAGAAAGGCCAACTAACGAGGGATGCTACAAATGTGGTAAGACTGACCATCTCATCAAAAACTGTCCTCAGTGGAAGTAGAATGGAAAAAAGAGAGATATGAAAGAAGGAACAGGAAGAAGGAACAGGTCCACCCCAAGAAAACCACAACAAAGGCTATGGCTGCTGCTTGGGGATAAAGTTCAGATGAGGAATCAGAAGATGGGGAGACTGAAGATCAGTCGCTCATGGAAATTGGAGAATTTGATGAGGAATCACATGAAGACCCAGAGGTTCAAGTGAGAGGAGGCAGTCAAATTTGGTATTTGGATAGTGGCTGCTCAAAGCATATGACAGGGAACATGGAACAGTTCCTTTCACTTGAAAGTCTCAAAGGACGAAATGTCTCCTTTGGAAACAGAAAGAAAGGTGAAATTATTGGGGTTGGTAAGGTAGGTAAGGATGACACAATATCCATTGAACATGTGTATCTAATAGATTGCTTTAAATATAGCCTGATCAGTGTATCACAACTTTGTGACAGAGGTAACTTGGTTGCTTTTACTTCGACACAATGTTTTGTGATTAACCTTTTTACTGACAAGATTGTTTTGCGGGAAAAAAGAATGAATAACATATATGTCATANGTTGCTTTTACTTCCACAAAATGTTTTGTGATTAACCTGCTTACTGACAAGATTGTTTTGCAGGGAAAAAGAATGAATAACATATATGTCATAGACTTGTCCACACTGTCTGAAAATGAACTCACTTGCCTAACTGTATTGGACAGTGATCCCCTCCTGTGGCACAAACGACTTGGTCATGCGAGTCTGACTCAGCTTAACAAACTAGTCTCTAAGGACTTAGTGGTAGGACTTCCTAACATTAAGTTCAAGGAGGACAAAGTTTGTGAGGCATGTGCCAGGGGGAAGCAGGTAAGGTCCTCTTTCAAAAGTAAGAAAATAGTCAGTACCACCAGGACGTTGGAACTGGTTCATATGGATCTATGTGGTCCTATGAGAACTCTGAGTAGAGGTGGTAAGAGATATGTGATGGTGCTAGTTGATGATTATTCAAGGTTCACCTGGACCTTATTCCTGGCATCTATAGGATGAAGCATTTGAAATGTTCACCTCATTTTTCAAGAAAACTCAAAATCAATTAGGACATCAACTAGCATCAATAAGATCTGACCATGGTACTGAATTTGAGAATGCTAAGTTTGTTGAGTTCTGTGATGAACATGGTGTCAATCATAACTTTTCTGCTCCTAGAACCCCACAGCAAAATGAGGTTGTTGAAAGGAAAAACAGAACTCTTAAGGACATGGCAAGAACCATGCTTCTATCTAGCAAACTACCTCACAGTTTCTGGGCTGAAGCAATAAACACGGCTTGTTACATAATCAATAGATGCATGACCAGACCTTTGGTAGAGAAAACTCCCTATGAATTACTTAAAGGGAGAAAGCCCAAAATATCCCACTTTAGGGATTTTGGATGCAAGTGTTTTGTACATAATAATGACAAAGATACCCTAGGAAAATTTAAACCCAGAAGTGATGAGGGAGTATTCCTGGGATATTCATCACATAGAAAAGCTTATAAAGTGTATAATAAAAGAACTATGTGAGTAGAATAAAGTATACATGTTGTCTTTGATGAAACTAACACTCTTGCTGAGAGACAGGAACCAGAAGATGAGGAGCTTGGACTGGTGAGAAGCAGTGATCACATTGAAGCAAACATGGAAGGTGGAATACGTGATGGACCAGGTTCAACTACCCCAAGCAACATGACAGGGGGGATTCAACATATACAACCTGGCCCTGATCCTGCTCCACAGCAACAAGACACAATGGAATTGTCTAGGAATGAACAGCTGGTACTCAAACCACTCAGATATCAAAGTTCTCACCCTCTTGAGAACATCATAACAAATTTGAAATCCGGAATCAAAACAAGATCATCCTTGAAAAAACTGTGTGTGTTTGATGCCTTTTTATCCATGATCGAACAAAAGAACATTTGGGAAGTCCTACAAGATGCTGATTGGGTAAATGCCAGGCAAGAAGAGCTGAATCAGTTTGAAAGAAGTCAAGTATGGCACTTGGTACCCAGGCCACTAGATATATTAGTGATTGGCACCAAGTGGGTTCAGGAACAAGCTCGATGAGGATGGAACTGTTACAAGGAATAAGGCAAGACTAGTTTTTCAAGGGTATAGTCAAGAAGAGTGAATTAGTTATGACGAGACCTTTGCCCCCATGGCAAGGCTGGAGGCAATTAGACTTCTTATAGTATTTGCTGCACACATGGAATTCACTCTTCATTAGATGGATGTTAAGAGTTCCTTTCTCAATGGCTATTTGAAGGAAGATGTATTTGTCAAGCAGCTTCCAGGTTTTGAAAGCAAGGAGTCGGCTGACCACGTATACAAACTCAACAAGGCTCTATATGATCTCAAACAAGTACCAAGATCATGGTACGAACGATTATCAAAATTTCTGCTAGAACATAGGTACAAACGAGGGAAAATTGACAGTACCTTGTTCTTAAAGGAAAAGGGTAAGGATCTCCTAGTTGTGAAAATATATGTGGATGATATTATATTTGGGGCGACTTCTGAAAAATTGAGCAAGGAATTTGCTATGCTTATGGGGAGTGAGTTTGAGATGAGTATGATGGGTGAGCTAAACTTCTTCTTAGGCTTGCAAATCAAGCAAAACTCAAATGGAGCAATTGTCCACCAACAAAAGTATGTGAAAGAATTGATCAAGAATTTTAAAATGGAAGATTAAAAGGAAATAGACACTCCCATAGCCACAGCTACAAAATTGGATGTGGATGAACCTGGTTCATCTGTTGATCAGAAGCTATACAGAGGGATGATTGGGTCTCTATTATATCTCACTGCCAGCAGACCTGATATTGTGTTCAGCGTGGGACTGTGTGCTAGGTTTCAGGCAAATCCAAAGGTGTCCCACCTCACTACAGTGAAGAGAATTTTGGGATACTTGAAAGGCACCACTGATTTGTGCCTTTGGTATCCTAAAGGTAGTAATTTCGA
>ML302752.1:0-101622 GCA_005239505.1 Nicotiana paniculata | reverse complement strand
TGCTGTGCTCAGTTGCTATGGATCAAGCAACAACTCATGGACTTTGGTATAAATGTGGGATGCATTACTATTATCTGTGGTAACACTAGTGCCATTAGTATGACAAAGAACCCGGTTCATCATAAGAGAACTAAGCACATAGATGTTAGGCACCATTTCCTGAGGGATAACTATGAAAAAGGAATGATCTCAATTGAATTTTGTGCTGCTGATCAACAAATTGCAGATATCTTTACTAAAGCACTGAGTAGGGAGCATTTTGAGAGAAATATGCTTGAATTAGGGATGATTAAAATCACCTGATTGAAGAAAAAAAAATTGAAAAAAATTAATTTTTTTTTTGGCTAGAAACACTAACATAGATAATCAACCAGTCTAATCATTGCTCGGCATCATGACTTTACTTTCTACTCTCTTTCCATGTATTAATATGATTTCTTGGTTGCTAATGATGTTTCTCTATCTTTGAAAATTGAGGCAAATTATAGACTTTAACACTATGAACCTGGTTCATCTCTGCTGGTTCATCTGACTGACAAGGTACGTGCTCATATCCATACAATTATTGACCTAATTACAGTCACACATGAGCAGGATTCTATGTATATTTGGTTCATTTAAAATTATTTGTACTAATCCCTAAATGAACCCATTCCAAGAAGTCACATTAATACTCAATTAGCCTAGACGTAGGGAACTCTTAACCGTCTAATCAATGACACTCCTACAACTGTTAGACTTCCACTTGAATAAATATTCTACCCGTTGTATAATTAATAGCCATATCTTATATAAGGGTCATCATTACTCTCCTCTTCATAAAGTAACCGTCGAACCAAGATCATTAGTCTTCAAACCCAAAAATGATCACTCTTTCTTTTCTTCCTAACAACACTCATAATCATGTCTTCACCACCATCTGCGTCTTCTTCTTCATCACCAAATCGTGATTATGATGGAGGGAACTATGAATCAGATTCAAATTCTCCATCTATATACAGTTCTCAATCACCCGAAAACCCTCATATTCCTGAAAACCCTCCTATTCCAAAACCCACATCTAACCCTAACCCAGCCCCTCGTGGTCGTCGTGTCAAGGTTCTTGCCACAAAATCAGTGGCTTCTGGGTCACGTGCAAAATTCTTGGAGGCAATTCTGCAGGCTGAAAAGGAAAATAATTCTGAATAATCAAGTGAATATTTGAAATCAGCCAACGAGGATGAAGCACCTGGTTCATCAAATTCTGAACAAGGTAATCTTGATGCAACTTCTGAGTCTGTTAATGCTGAGAATAGGTTTGTTCTGGTTGGGTCCGTAGTTGATGTTAAAGTGCCTAGTAGGCAAAAAAAATTGGAAAAAGGTAAAGTTCTTGAGGGAAAGGTATTTGGGGAGGATGGTACTATATTGACTATTTGTGGTCCCATTCCTGAGAAGGTTGGAGAAGATGCCACAGAGTTAGGGGGAAGTGTAGTCGAGGAAGCAGCGGCAGGTCTAGCAAGCTTGAAGAAAGGAGCAGATGAACCTGGTTCATCTGGGGACGAGACGTTGGCTGACAGGCTAAGGAAACCGGGGGAGTCCTATAACCCCAAGAAAAGGAGGGCTCAGAAGTCAAAGAAGGCAACTAACCTAGTTCTTTCTAAGAAGAGGAAAGCTTCTGTAGTTGTTGATGCTCCTATTCCTAAGGTGCGTGCTACACGTAGTACTGTGAGAGAAGAAGAAGAACTGTTTGAGAAGGCTCTGCTAGAGAGAAAGAAAAAGAGAGCTGCAAAAGGAAATGCTAAAGTAGGAGAGCATGTGGAGACTGTTGTGGTTGAAGAGGATATGATGGACCTGGTCCATCGTGAGGAGTAGACTGCTCTTGTTGTGGTTGAGGCACCAAAATCTAAAAGGGCTAAGGCTTCTTCAAAGAAGTCAGCTACAGTGTCTGCCACACCTACAAGAACCGTTAAAAGGACCAGGTACATGGCAAGAAAAGTGAAGGTTGTTGAGAAAGATGATGATAAAGAGTGGAGTGGAGAAGATGAGGGGGAAGTTGGTGAGGTGACTGACAGAATCACCTTGTTTGGCAAAAGAACAATTCTGAAAGGAAAGTTGTTGAAGGATCTCGAGGAACCTGGGATGAGATACCTGGTGGACACACTGGATGTTCAGGGGTGGAAGAACATGGTCCTTCACATGGAAGGAAGGTTGGATAGAGCTGAACTGGTGGAGTTCATGTGTAATGCAGTGGTCAAGGATCGCAGGGTCACTACCACAGTCAAAGGAATTCAAGTCTCCTTTGATGCTAAAGAACTGGGAGAAATTATGCACATTCCTGCTGAGGGCTACGAAGATTAAACTAGGCAAAGATGGCCTAGTTTGGATGGGATGGCCTCAACAATCAACATTACCAGATTCTTCAGTGACAATGAAAGGGAAATTGAACACTGGCCAGTCTACAAAAGTGAAATGAAGCCAGAACACAATTGCTTTTCGAATTTGTTATCAAGTTCTTGCTTCCAAGACAAGAACGAAGGCACATAGCCAACTATATGGATCTGACCTTGATGCAATGTTTGTATATGGGAAAGCAAATCAATTGGTCAGCCTTCATCATCCAACTCTTGGACAGAGTTGTGAATGGAACAAACGCACATGCAATCCCATATCGCTTTATTCTGACAGTTGTGCTTGCTCATTTTGATGGTCTTGTGAAAAAGGATGAGATGGCTACTGCCAAGGACTATTTTGGGAAGGATACTTTGCTGACTTGTGATTATACTGTCAATGTTCTTGGAGATGAACCTGGTTCATCTAGGAAGCAACCTGTCAACAGCAAAGTTAGAACTCTGGTGCAAGAAAGCGAGATCAAGGATATGGAAATCCTTCGTTTGAAATCTCGTTTGATTGAGTTTGAAGCTGAGCGGGATGCTCTCAGGGCTGAATTAGCAAAAGAGAAGGAAAAGAACGAGGGTGTTCTTAATCAGATGCTTTATATTCTACAAACCAAGACCACAACCTCCTCTGCACCTTCCCATCCTTAGGCTGTCCTGAGCTACCAAAACCCCTCTTAGCCCAGTTGTTCTGTTTATGTTGTTTAGCTCATGGTTATGGCTGTTTTTGTTTTTTTGTATGGTGTTTGATGTTCGTTCCTAATCAATGAATTTTTGCTGTTTTGTTATTCACTTGTCTCAATTTCTTAGATAGCTTATATTTATTGGTTTCTTATGATGATTAATCATGTTTGCACCTGCAGTTGCAATGGCCACGAGTAATTTTTAACAACACTGGTGAGTTTATCATTTTGAAAACTTTTCGATGATGCCAAAGGGAAGAAATGTGCTTTTATATTTCAAATGATATTTATAAGCTAATGAACCTGGTTTCTCTATGATAAATATTTAAAAAACATACAAAGTGTTTGAGTTGTATACAGGGAGAAGCACAGATTTTGTCATCATCAAAAAGGTGGAATTTCTTGACCCAAGTCACTACATAGTTTTGAAGATTGACAAATGTCTGACCAGTTGAACCAGGTCCATCAGAGCATACACACAATACCTGACGCGTTGACACATGAATTGTATATGCATAGGAGATGAATGCGATTGTGAAGTATCAATGAACAAGGAGAGTGTCTCCTAATGCGAAAAGGTTTCAAATTGATAAGAGAATAAAAGTTAAATTCAGCAAGGACAGTAACAAAGGAAGGAAGTTGAGTTTAATACGAACTCGTTCTCCCAGGTAGAATTGTACAAGAACTGAACGACAAACTCAACAACTGACTTTATAAATTATTGAAGTATTCTTGCTTGAATCAAGAATGCACAAGTGCAGAAGTGAATCAAGATCTGAAAGAAAAATTATCAGATATTTTGCAAGCAGAATTATTGTGCGATACAAAGGCTATAGACCAGCTAGAAGAACCAGTTCCATTTGCTTGTCATTGAGTCTAGTTGGTTGTAGTAGGAGATTTAATATTGTATATTTTCCGCTTTCATAGAAGCAATTGTAATAGGTACGCATTGTTCAAGTTAGAGTTAACTTGAAGCTTGTAGAAATTAGCTAGAGGCTATTTACTATACTAAGAAGGGATTAGAGTTAGTCCTAGGATTACAAAAGAGTTCACTTTGTAAGTCCGTTTGGCTCAGACTTTTAGTGAAAAGGTTGAGAAAATCCTACTTAGGAGTAGGTCGTGGTTTTTTAACCTTTTGAGCCAGGTGTTTTCCACATAAAAATTTTTGTATTTTTACTTTACTGATTTTATAATTCCGCAACAGTAGAAGTTGGAACAACAAGAAGAACCAGGTTCTTCTAGAGAGACAGCACTCGAAAATTGGGTATCACACAAATTAACCTATCTTCTTGTGTGGTATTGACGTCTAAAACATCAAATACCTTTGTGGTAGAATTAATGGATGATAAAGACTATTGTGAACACATGATTGTTTGGGTGTTATGAAATTGTACTCTTGATGATATGAAGCCCTGTGATTGAATTGTGGGTTGTTATTGTTTGCTATGAAATGTGACGTCTGGTGGGATCGGGTTGCACGCCGCAACACGAAGTAATAAGGGTGGAGAGGTAATAAAGGTGAAGTGTAATATTGTACGGTGGGATCGGGTTGCACGCCGCAATACGATGTAATAAGGGCGGAGAGGTAACAAGGGTGGAGTGTAAATTGTAAGGTGGGATCGGGTTGCACGTCGCAACAAGAAATGTAATGTGGGATCGGGGTGCACGCCGCAAGAGAATGTAATAAAACTGAAATGTGATTGTGTTGAAATTAGAATCTGTAAGGCTCTCAATTGTACTTGTTCCTATATCACTGTGCACTACGTGTTGGTTCCTTTAACTGCTTTCTATCTTTGCATCTATTTATTTTACTTTGAGTAAATTTTGCTCATACATGCTAGTACTATTCCACAGTACTAACGCCCCTTTTGTCGGGGCCGCTACATCTTTTATATGGATGTAGGTGGGTCCATAGAAGGTAGCTCAGTTCGCCGTTAGTGGTGCCTCCTCCTCATCTTTCAGCAAGTACTGGTGAACCCCACTTCCTCCCGGGGCCGTGTGTAATTCATGCCATATTTTTTGAGTCTATTATGTATTGTAAGGTATAGCTGGGGCCTTATTGCCGGCAAAGTATTGTATAAATTCCTAGTATTCGTATAGGCTCCATATATATGATGTACTTGTATATATGTATTTTGGGTAGTCACTGTACGTATTCGAAAATCATGCTCCATATTGGAAAGTTATGTATCTATTGTGTATGCTTTGGGAATTAAATTGTTGAAATTCTAAAAGACAAATGAACTTAAGTTTGTAGATCCACGCTTAAATCCTAAGTTGTT
The DNA here is from genome assembly GCA_005239505.1 of Nicotiana paniculata. Classification (NCBI taxonomy): domain Eukaryota; kingdom Viridiplantae; phylum Streptophyta; class Magnoliopsida; order Solanales; family Solanaceae; genus Nicotiana; species Nicotiana paniculata. The sequence goes on along the minus strand of ML302752.1, from coordinate 96,285 downwards.
ATTTCATTTGGAATATGGTGCATTGTATATACGGGGGAAATGTGTTGGGTAGGAAAGGCAATCCAGGTCCGCTTGATCGGGTTCACCCGGTTAGGTGCCGGTCTCGTCCCTCCATTTTTGGGCGTGACAAAGGGCGCTGCAGGCGCAAATCTGGGCTGGAGCCAAGGAGGCCGCAGGTGCGGGAGATTTGGGCCCACCTGCGGAAGCGCAGGTGCTATAAGGGGGCCGCAGGTGCGGAAATAGGCCTGGGCAGATTCTTTTTAAGCGAGAACTGGGTCATTTCTCCATCTATTTTCACATGCTATGGGCAATTTGGAGGAGCTTCAAGGAGAGGATTTCGTCAAGGATCGCAAGGTAAGTAATTTCTTCACGTTTTTTAATTAAATACAAGATTATTACATAGATTTGGTAGGGGAAATTGAGGAAAGTTTGGAAAATCTTAAAGAAACCTAGAAAATGGTAATTTGGAGTTTTAGCCACAATTGAGCATGAATATTTGAGTGAATTGTATATTTGAGTTAGTAACGCTATGGGTAGAATATATCTTCGAGAAATTTTGTATTTCAGGGCACGTGCACCCGAGGGTATTTTTGTCATTTCACTGAGCGGGGTTGGGAAAGTATATAATTTTAATTGTTGTGAGTATTAGGATGAATTTTCATTGCTTTGCCTGTTATGTGGTAGTTTTGGGGCGTTGTGCATCCATGGGAGTCGTCGGAAGGGCTTGGAGCTGGTTATAGGATTTCGGAGCGAGGTAAGTCTCCTTTCTAACTTTGTGAGGGGGAATTGTCCCCTAAGTGAACTAATTAAGTACGTGTTACTATCTGCGGGGGCTACGTACGCGCGAGGTGACGGGAGTACGTGCGTAGCTACTATTATGCCATCTCCGGGTTTCCTAGGACCCACGAGCATGCCTTACCTGTTGTACCTGTGATCTTATCTGTAATATTAAACTACTAATATAATTGACATTGTAATTGAATGACTAAAGAAGATTAGATTTTATTTTCTTAAGCATCTAAAAAGAGAATTGACTTCCTTCGCGGGCAATTGTCTTTCCGGATAAGGTTATGTTATTAAACATTATAAAAACTTGGCAAGTGAATTTCAAAAAAGGGATTTAAATACTATTTTGTGATTTTTAAAAGAGATATTTGTCATATGTTTGATTACTTGTTTTCCCGACGCATTCGGGGTAGACTGTTGACTGTGCATGACTGCATGTGACCGCTTCACAATTTACATTCTGCGAACGGAGTGTTAATTCTCCCACTCTCATGGGAGCGGGTCGTACGCCACAACGAGATTGAAAGAAACATTATGGTCCGGGACGTTCGACCCTCGGCAGTGCACAGAGATGATTATTATGATGGCTCAGGCCGGTTGTCCTTATCCTGTTTGCGCATGCTAAATTGTTAAATATTTTCTTCATGATTTTTTGAAGTGATAAGATATTTGGGGAAAATAAAGAAGAAATTGTGAATTTATGATATTTGGAGGAAAACAAAGAGGAAATTGTTTATTTAAGATATTTTGGAAAATAATGAGAAAGTGGTGACTGTTTGTTTATTTCCAGTATTTACTTGGATTTCAGTGCCTTTTATATATGTTGCTTTACTATCTTGGAATGCCTATCGTGTTCATCTTATGCCGTTAATTAATTTGTTGGCGCTTAGTGAGTGTCTAATTCGACCTCTCTTCACTACCTATGAGGTTAGGCGGACGACTTACTGAGTACACATTATTTTTGTACTCATGCTACACTTGCTGTGCATTTTATTGCACAGGTACTTTCATAGCAATGTGGAGGATTCGGACACTTAGGCGAGCTGCATCATCCGGAGGCGAGCTGCAGCTGACAGAGTCTCTCTGACCTCCACGACGAGATTGAAAGAAATATTATGGTCCGGGCCGTTCGACCGTCGGCAGTGCACAGAGATGATTATTATGATGGCTTAGGCCGGTTGTCCTTATCCTGTATGCGCATGCTAAATTGTTAAATATTTTCTTCATGATTTTTTGAAGTGATAAGATATTTGGGGAAAAATAAAGAAGAAATTGTGAATTTATGATATTTGGAGGAAAACAAAGAGGAAATTGTTTATTTAAGATATTTTGGAAAATAATGATAAAGTGGTGACTGTTTGTTTATTTCCAGTATTTACTTGGATTTCAGTGCCTTTTATATATGCTGCTTTACTATCTTGGAATGCCTATCGTGTTCATCTTATACCGTTAATTAATTTGTCGGCCCTTAGTGAGTATCTAATTCGACCTCTCGTCACTACCTCTGAGGTTAGGCGAACGACTTACTGAGTACACGTTGTTTTTGTACTCATGCTACACTTGCTGTGCATTTTATTGCACAGGTACTTTCATAGCAATGTGGAGGATTCGGAGAATTAGGCGAGCTACAGCTGACAGAGTCTCTCAAACAACGTGTACTCATTAAGTTGTCCGCCTAACCTCAGAGTCTTTCTCGTACTGTATTTATTCATTATTTTAAATTTCCTCGTCCAGTTTGTACTTCGGACAAGCTTTGTAGTGATTGTATAAATTCTTAGAATTTGCTTATGTACTCGTGACATCAGGTTATGGGATGTGTTGGGTTATGTTTGTTAAAGGGTAATATTTAAACCATTATTTTACTTAACAGAATTTTATTTAGTTAATATAAAATAAAGTGAAATGAAAAGATTTTTCATAAATGATAAATAGGAATTTATTTCGACTAATTAATGATTGGCTTGCCAGAAAATGGTGTCCGGTGCCATCAAGACCTTATAGATTTCGGGTCGTGACAACATGGTATCAGAGCGCTAGGTTCCCGTAGGTCTCACGTGTCATGAGAAAGTCTAATATAGTCTTTTGGATCGGTACGGAGACGTTTGTACTTGTCTTCGAGAGGCTACAGGGCTGTTAGGAGTACTTCCCTTCTTGATTCCTCATCGTGCGATTGCTATGAATCAGGAATTTGAGGAATTGAAATGGTTCTACGGATGTAATTCGAGATGTTTCCATATGTAATTGGTTGGGGCTGTTGTTATGGCCCTGCAAAAGAATAATATGTTGTTTCAGCTCAGTACATATGTTTCTGAGAACGTTAAGGCTATGCTCAGGTAGTGATGATACTTGCGATTGGTTATCGTGTGATGTCGATATGATGATAGAATATTTGCCCGTATGTTGAGGATGATGAATGGTTTGAAGGGAGGTCTTCTCAAAGTGTGATTTCGAGACTTCGGTATTTTAGTTCCGGCAGAGGAAAGGCATAATGGTTAGGAACGGTCCGGTTGGGGTTGATAAAGTAGTAAGACTGGGTGTCTTCAAGTGAGGTGGGATATGCACCTGTGACGTGAAGTCGTCGTCATTGATCGAATGGAATGTGTTAAGTTTGTCGGTGCTATGGGTTCTTCGGTTGCGTGGGGTTAGAGTATTGAGAAGAAGTATTGAAGAATGCGGTTGGTAGAGACCTTGAGGTGCGGTGGTTCAGTACCGGATAAGTGTTGATAATGAAGGCAGCTAGAGAAAAATGATCTTCGGAGAGCTTGAAGTCGTGGTGATCTATCTGTTTGAGAGCTATAGAGATTGATCCGAAGTGAGGCTAGGCGGTGGTTCCATCTCTAGGAGGCCAGGTGTAAGAAGCGGAAGTCGAGCAGTCACAAAGTGGGGGAGCGGCAGCATAGCTTGGAATTTGAAGATATCGTTCGCATTTAATGGATGTCCATGAGGAGCAGACAGACTAGTAAAAGTTGGTAAACGAAGAAGGGCATAGGATGGGGTAATGAAGTCGCAGAGAGCGTGCATTTCAGCGTCGTTGGAAGATGTCCGCGGGGGGATTTCCACAGGTGGGTTATCTCCTGTGAATAGGTTAGCGGTGGCATGGTTGGCAGGTCTCTGTGAGGGGTTCTAGTGGCTTTTCGGTAGGAGGCAGAATGTGTGAATGATGCTAGAGAATTTGCGTATTTAGGGAGTGCTAGCAAGAGAATTTGGAAGAATTGGACGGATTGGTTGATCTAGATCACGTTATCGAAGGATAAAGGATCTCGGTAGGGTCTAGAGTGGTGCAAGGAGTAGCTTCGGGCTAAGTGGAGGAGTCCCACCATATGCAGTTGGGTTGTAGGATTGTCTTCTCATGGGTTGCGGATTGTCGGTGTGTTGACAAGTTATTTCAGCTAAGGGAAATGAGTAAAATGGTAATTGTGTGTGGGATTTGATGAATATGTGAAAAAGTTGGCCCTGTCGGGCCAGGGTTAGGCTTTGGAAGATTCAGAATTTTGCTTAAGGAATTGGTGAGTTGTCAGGATAGTGACTGGGTCACGTGTTTCATTGAAAGGGTTGTTCATGTGCTAGGAGAGCCTTGGAGTTGATTGTATTCAAGACCAGTCGCATTGAATGGTTAGACTCGTGAGTGAATGGGTGTCCGGAAATATAAATAATTAGCTATTTTGTTCCCTTGAAATGATACTTACACCGTGCAATCGATTTGAATAGATTTGGGCCATCGGGAGTCCAATACTCGTGGCAAGAGCTTGGTATTGAGTTGATTAGTGCAGTCCAGGTAAGTGGCTTGCCTAATTCTGTGTTGGGAACTTTTCCTTACGCATTTTGTACTGATTTTTGTTATGTGGACGCCGTGTACGCGAGGTGACGAGTGCGTATACAGGTCATTATTGCTAAAATCCTATTTTACTCCCATGAAATCGCTCATTTTCATTCATATATTATTGTTTCCTGTCTTAAATGAGTAGATAGCCTAAGAGTAAGCATGCCTATCTGTTCTGACTTGAATTCCTCTTATTTGCTACTAGTCACATCATGCTTAGGTAGTTTTACTCTATCCTTCCCTGATGTTTTCTAGATTGTTTACTTAAGCCATAATTGACCTGTTTCTGCTTTGCATATTTAAATTGGGACTACGGACCGAGATCTGGGAGCTTTCCCTTGTACTGAGATGCATATTTAAATTGGGACTCCGGACTGAGATCCGGGAGCTTTCCCCTGTACTGCATAGAATATTTAAATTGGGACTACGGACTGAGATCCGGGAGCTTTCCCCGTGTACTACATTGCACATTTATTGTTGAGATATATGTTGTGCTGAGTCGAGGGTTCTCTTTTTGTTATTAAATCTTTCCGTTTTCATTAATCCTGTTTATCATTGCTTGTCTATCTCTCACTATTTTAAAATTGTATATTGACTTGTTTTACAAACTCAGTAGGGCCTCCACCTGACCTCGTCACTACTTGACTGGGGTTAGGCTTGGCACTTACGGAGTACCGAATGTGGAGTACTCACGCCATTTTCTGCGTATGGTTTCCCCATGTGCAGATCCAGGTACCAGCACTCAGTATCGTGGCTAGGAGTTGTCTACCAGCAGGCAGGAGACCGCGAGGTAATTCTGCCGCGTCCGCAGAATCTCACGAGTCCCCTTCTACTCTAGCATAGGCATAGAAAGACTTGTACATTTTCCCGTTGTTTCATTGTATAGAGCCATATTTGTTAAAGAGCTTGTGACTATGGTGACATTCAAGGTTTTGGGAAGTAAAACTGTATATGCTGAGCAACTACGTTATATCTAATTGATATCCTTTCTGTCTGTATTTTATTGATTCTGTTATTTCCCGCAAATTCTAGGCTTACCTAGTCATAGAGACTAGGTGCCGTCACGATACCTTTCGGATGGTAAATTGGATCGTGACAAGTTGGTATCAGAGCGTCTAGGTTCATAGGAGTCACAAGTCACAAGCCGGTTTATTAGAGTCTCGCGGATCGGTGCGGAGATGTCAGTATATATCTTCGAGAGGCTATGTAACTGTTAAGAATAATCAAATTCCTTGGAATTCCTTATCGTTCTAGTTACTGTCATCAAATTCTTAAACTATATTCTATTCTTGCTTGCAGATGGTTCGTACCCGTACCGGACGTACTGATGACCAGGCACCCGATCCCCCAGTAAGAACCACCAGAGGCAGGGGCCGGGGCAAGGGACGAGCACGTGGTGCAGCCCGAGCACCGGCTAGAGCATAGCCAAAGGAACCCCCAGCAGCTACAGTTGGAGGGGCACAGGAGGTCCTTACTGTTACTCCAGACCTCTAGGAGACATTGGCCCAGTTCTTGAGTGCCTTCAATACTCTGTCTCAGGCGGGTCTACTCCCGATAGCTCCAGCTACATCCTAGGCTAGAGGAGGGACACAGACTCCCGCGGCCCGTACTCCTGAGCAGAGAGTTCATATTGGGCAGGGCCTAGAGTATATTCTTATGCCCCCACCAGATCCAGCTCAGCATGAGACTAGGATAGTTGTTCCTGAGGCAGAGCAGCTCCGACTTGAGAGGTATAAAAAGTACCACCCACCTGAGTTCAGCGGACTAGCTTCAGATGACGCCCTGGCTTTTCTTGAGGGGTGTCATCGCATTCTCCGCACTATGGTATTTTGGAGACGAGTGGAGTTTCTTTCACTGCTTTCCAGCTGAGGGGAGCAGCTTATCAGTGGTGGCGTGCTTTTGAGCTTAGTAGCCCGGACGAGGCAGCTTCACTTACTTGGGCTCAGTTTTCCGAGATGTTCTTACTTGAGTTTGTAACTCAGAGCTTCATGGATGCTTGGCGTGCGGAGTTTGAGCAGTTACGCCAGGGTGCCATGACTGTGTCAGAGTATGCAGTCTGTTTCAGTGATTTGGCTCGCCATGCACCAGCGTTGGTTTTCACTGTTAGAGAGAGAGTTCGGCGCTTTATTGAGGGACTCCACCCCAGTATTCGGGCCACCATGGCCAGAGAGCTGGAGACCGATATTACCTACCAGCAGGCCGTGAGTATTGCCTAGAGGATTGAGACTATGTTAGCCCGGGACAGGGAGGAGAGAGAGGCCAAGAGTTCTCGAGAGACTGGTCATTTTTCAGGAGCCCGTGCACCAGCAGCACGTTATGGTAGGGGTTTTGTGAGTCACCCTGTTCATTCAGCTCTTCCAGCAGTCAGCAGTATTCCAGCTCCTCCTAGACCTCAGGAGCCTTATTATTCACCACCAGTATCTCCGGTGCCTCCTGCTCGAGGTGCTATCACTGGTCAGATCAGCAGGCCAGTTCAGAGTCAGCAGCGGCCGCCACGTCCTCCGAGGGGTTGCTTTGAGTGTGGTGACCCTCATCATATGATCAGGGATTGCCTCAGAGCGAGGAGGGGCGCACCACCTCAAAATTATCAGGGTGCACCCCCTCAGATTTATCAAGCTCCACGTCTTCTACCAAGTCCTCTAGCTATTTCTCCAGCCCCATTTTCTACCCCACCACCTCAAGCAACTCGAGGTGGAGGTCGGGGAGGTCGAGGTCTCCCTAGAGGGGGAGTCCAGGCCAGGTGCTATGCTCTTCCGGCCCGGTCCGAGGCTGTTGCTTCAGATTCAGTCATTACAGGTATTGTTCCCGTTTGTCATAGGGATGCATCGGTATTATTTGACCCAGGCTCTACATATTCATATGTGTCTTCCAATTTTACTTCACATCTGGGGATAGCCCGGGACTCTTTGAGTTCCCCTGTTTATGTTTCTACTCCGGTGGGAGATTCTCTTGTCGTGGACCGCGTATATCAGTCATGTTTGATTACTATCAGCGGTTTTGAGACCAGAGCTGATTTGCTGCAACTCAGTATGGTAGATTTTGATGTTATATTGGGTATGGACTTATTGTCTCCCTATTATTCTATTCTTGATTGTCACGCCAAGACCGTGACGCTGGCTATGCCAGGGTTTCCGAGGTTAGAGTGGAGAGGTTCCTTGGAGTATACCCCCCGCCGAGTCATTTCTTTTCTTAAGGCTCAGCGGATGGTTGGGAAGGGGTGTGATGCATATTTGTCTTATGTGAGAGATGTTAGTACTTAGACCCCTACAGTGGAGTCAGTTCCAGTGGTCAGAGACTATTCTGATGTATTTCCAGCTGATCTTCCGGGTATGCCACCTGATAGAGACATTGATTTCAGCATTGTGTTGTTGCGGGAACTCAACCCATTTCCATTCCTCCTTATCGCATGGCTCCTCCTAAGTTGAATGAGTTGAAGGAGCAGTTACAGGAGTTGCTTGAGAAGGGATTCATCAGGCCCAGTGTATCACCTTGGGGAGCTCCGGTATTATTTGTTTATTTGTGAAGAAAAAGGATGGCTCGATGCGTATGTGTATTGACTACCGGCAGCTGAATAAGGTGACAGTAAAGAACAGGTACCCATTGCCTCGCATTGATGATCTATTTGACCAGTTACAGGGTGCTAGGGTGTTCTCCAAGATTGATCTACGTGCGGGTTATCATCAGTTGAAGATTCGGGAACCGGATATCCCGAAGACTGCCTTCAGGACCAGATATGGCCACTATGAATTCCTTGTTATGTCATTTGGGCTCACCAATGCCCCAGCAGCCTTCATGCACCTGATACACATCATAGTTCAGCCTTATCTTGATACTTTCGTCATTCTGTTCATTGATGACATTCTGGTATATTCTAGGTCCTAGGAGGACCATGAGCAGCACTTGAGGACCGTGCTTCAGACATTGAGAGAGAAGAAGTTGTATGCCAAGTTTTTTAAGTGTGAATTTTGGCTTGATTCTGTGGCATTCCTAGGCCACGTGGTGTCCTCGAATGGGATCAAAGTAGATCCGAAGAAGGTGGAGGCGGTTCAGAGTTGGCCCAGACCGTCCTCAGCTACTGAGATCCGCAGTTTCCTCGGTTTGGTTGGGCATTATCGCTGTTTTGTGGAGGGATTTTCATCCATTTCAGCGCCTATGACCAGACTGACCCAGAAGGGTGCATCCTTTATATGGACTGAGGAGTGTGAGGAGATCTTTCAGAAACTTAAGACAGCCCTGACTACAGCTTCTGTGTTGGTTTTGCCTACCAGTTCCGGATCCTATACGGTTTATTGTGATGCTTCGAGGATTGGCTTGGAAGCGGTGTTGATGCAGGATGGTAGGGTGATTGCCTACACGTCCAGGAAGTTGAAGGTCCATGAGAAAAACTACTATGTTCATGATCTCGAGTTGGCAGCGATTATTCACGCCCTGAAGATATGGCGTCATATTTATATGGGGTTCCCTGTGAGATATTCACGGACCACTGGAGTTTGCAGCACATTTTCAGGCAGAAGGATCTAAATTTGCGCCAGCATAGGTGGTTAGAGTTGCTAAAGGACTATGACATCATCATATTATACCACCCGGGGAAGGCCAATGTGGTGGCCGACGCATCGAGTCACCGGGCGGAGAGTTTGGGGAGTTTGGCATACCTTCATGCAGCAGAGAGGCCTCTAGCCTTAGATGTTCAGTCCCTAGCCAGTCAGTTCGTGAGATTGGATCTTTCTTAGCCTTGCCGGGTATTAGCTTTTGTGGTTGCTCGATCTTCCCTTCATGACCGCATCAGAGAGCGCCAGTATGATGATCCCCACCTTTTGGTTCTTCAGGATAGAGTCTGGCGGGGTGATGCCAGAGATGTGACTACAGGAGAGGATGGGGTGATGAGGATGTCGGGTCGATTCTTTGTGCCCAACGTAGATGGGATTCGGGAGTTGATTCTTGAGGAGGCCCATAGTTCGCGGTATTACATCCATCCGGGTACCGCGAAGATGTACCAGGATCTGAGACAACACTATTAGTTGCGAAGGATGAAGAAGGATATAGCATAGTTTGTAGCCAAGTGTCTCAACTGTCAGCAAGTCAAATGTGAGCATCAGAGACCGGGAGGGTTACTTCAGTAGATTGAGCTTCCAGAGTGGAAGTGGGAGCGGATCACCATGGACTTTGTGGTTGGACTTCCTCGGACTTTGAGAAAGCATGATGTTATTTGGGTGATTGTGGATCGGCCGACCAAATCAGCCCATTTCCTTCCAGTACTGACTATATATTCATCGGAGAGGTTGGCTGAGATTTATATCAGAGAGACTGTTCGCTCCCACGGTATTCCAGTATCCATCATTTCAGACAGAGGTACACAGTTCACTTCACGGTTCTGGAGAGTCGTTCAGCAGGAGTTAGGCACCAGGGTAAAGTTGAACACATCTTTTCACCCTCAGATGGACGGGCAGTTCGAGCGCACGATTCAGATCCTCGAGGATATGCTTCATGCCTGTGTGATGGATTTTGGAGGGTCATGGGATCGATTCTTGCCTCTTGCAGAGTTTGCTTACAACAACAGCTACCAGTCCAGCATTCAGATGGCGCCGTATGAGGTATTGTATGGTAGGCGGTGCAGGTCTCCCGTGGGATGGTTTGAGCCGGGCGAGGCCCGATTGTTGGGTACAGACTTGGTTCAGGATGACCTGGACAAGGTGAAGGTGATTCAGGAGAGACTTCGCACAGCTCAGTCCAGGCGGAAGAGCTATGCAGATCGGAAGTTCGTGACTTGGCATTTATGGCTGGTGATCGGGTTTTGCTTCGGGTATCGCCTATGAAGGGCGTCATGAGGTTCGGGAAGAAATGCATACTGAGTTCGAGATTCATTGGCCCTTTTGAGGTGTTGTGACGTGTTGGGGAGTTTGCTTATGAGCTAGCCCTGCCTCCCAACCTAGCAGGGGTTCATCCGGTGTTCCACGTCTCCAAGCTCCGGAAGTATCACGGTGACCCGACTCATGTCTTGGATTTCAGCTCAGTCCAATTGGACAAGGATCTATCATATATTGAAGAGCTTGTGGCTATATTGGACAGGCAGGTCAGAAAGCTCAGGTCAAAGGATATTGTGTCAATAAAGGTTCAGTGGAGGGGTCAGCTAGTCGAGGAGGCGACTTGGGAGACCGAGCAGGATATGTGGGGTTAGTACCCTCATCTTTCAACACTCATAGTCCATAAATGTTGAATTTAGCTTTAGAAATCTGGCCGTAGCTAAAGTTGTGTGAAGACGGATCCGGAATAGAATTTCATCCACTCCGTTAGCTCTGTTGGGTGATTTCGGGGTTAGGGGCCTTCTAGGAATGTGTTTTCGAGGTCGGTTGCGGATTTAGGCTTGAATTGGCGAAGTTAGAATTTTTGCAATTTCGGCTGATAGGTGAGATTTTGATATCAGACTCGGAATGGATTTCCAAAAGCGACAGCAGGTCCGTAATGTCGTTTATGACCTGTGTACAAAATTTGAGGTAATTCGGATGAGTTTAGACGTGTTTCGGCGTCGGATGTGAATTCTAGAAATTTCCTAAGTTCTTCGGCTTGAGTCTATGCATAATTGATGATTTTGATGTTATGAGATGTGTTTTTAAGTCTCGATAAAGTTTGAATAAGGTATTAGGGTTGGTTGGTAGGTTTGGTTGAGGTCCCGGGGGCCTCGGGTGTGTTTCGGGTGCCTAAACGGGCATATTTTGGCCCAAGTCCTTTGCTGGTTTTCTGGTTTTATAGCAGCAGATAAGTGTTCTCTGCGATCGCGTGAATCAGTCTGCGATCGCGTAGTGTTAGATGGAGGTGGTCATAGATTGTGCTTCGCGATCGCAGAAGTCCAGCCGCGATCGCATTGTTCTAGTCAGTTGGTCTCCGCGAACGCAAGCCCATGATCGCGATCGCGTAAGGTATACTGAGGCTGGGGGAGATGCAGTGTTTTACTCTATGCGGTCGCGTGGCCTCAGACGCGATCACATTGCTGTTTAGGATCAGAAGGTCCGCGATCACATAACTTTAATCGCAATAGCGATGAAGGAATTTCAGGCGCGTGTTTCATTACTCTCCGGGATCGCGACTCATGTTTTCTGGATTGTTTACTTAAGCCATAATTGACTTGTTTCTTCTTTGCATATTTAAATTGGGACTATGGACCGAGATCCGGGAGCTTTTCCCCTGTACTGAGATGCATATTTAAATTGGGACTACGTACAGAGATCTGGGAGCTTTCCCCCTGTACTGCATAGCATATTTAAATTGGGACTACAGATTGAGATCCGGGAGATTTCCCCGTGTACTGCATTGCACATTTATTGTTGAGATATATGTTGTGCTGAGCCGAGGGCTCTCTTTATGTTATTAAATCTTTCCGTTTTCGTTAATCCTGTTTATCATTGCTTGTCTATCTCTCACTGTTTTAAAATAGTATATTGACTTGTTTTACAAACTCAGTAGGGCCTCCACCTGACCTCGTCACTACTTGACTGGGGTTAGGCTTGGCACTTACGGAGTACCGAATGTGGATTACTCACGCCCTTTCCTGCGCATATTTTCCCCATGTGCAGATCAAGGTACCAGCACTCAGTATCGTGGCTAGGAGTTGTCTACCAGCAGACAGGAGACCGCGAGGTAATTCTGCCGCGTCCGCAGAATCCCACGAGTCCACTTCTACTCTAGCATAGGCATAGAAAGACTTGTACATTTTCCCGCTGTTTCATTGTATATAGCAATATTTGTTAAAGAGCTTGTGACTATGGTGACATTCCGGGTTTTGGGAAGTAAAACTGTATATGCTGAGCAGCTACATTATATCTAATTGATATCCTTTATGTCTGTATTTTATTGATTCTGTTATTTCCCGCAAATTCTAGGCTTACCTAGTCATAGAGACTAGGTGCCGTCACGATACCTTTCGGAGGGTAAATTGGGTCATGACAGCTGCACGCCGCAACAGTGTGATGATGGGAAGGGTTAATATGTATTTATTTTTCTTGTGTTTTATTTCCTAATTTCTGAGAAAAGTTCATATTAGTTGTGTGAGTTGAATAGTCCCTTCCTGAGTCATGTTCGAGTTATGGCCTATTGGCACAATGTGGTATCATGTGAGGCTGTTTGTCATGTGGGGTGATTTGTTGTCTGAGCAGTTCATACTGGGTGAGACGGGATTATCAGATCAGGGATCAATGCGATAAGGTTATGTGAAGTGTATATTAAAGAACAAATACCATTATTCAGGTTCATAATGAAGTGATGATTTTAGTCAAGATGAGGTATTCAAGGATTTGTTAACTCTGCAGTTGGGTATGAATTTCTGCACATCTCCTCCGTTGTGGTGGTATCGTCAGCATTATAGCAGGATGTATGTATATATATCATGAGGTGCATTAGGAGCATCAGATTCATGGAATTTTGGCTATTTAGGTTCAGGGGATGTCATTGTGGTCAGATGATGAGTTATGCGGTGCATGGTGCTGATTCAGCAAAAGTATGTGGTCATGTCCTGGTATATCGGGTGGCGGATGATACGGTGTTTATGTATTGGAACTAGGCCTGGCAGAGAATTTCAAGTGTTGGAACTAGGTTCTGAGCTTATTATATGGATGAAAGAAGAAATCTTCAGATTTGATCAAGATAATGTGGTCGGCTGGGTTGTGGTAGCGCGGGCAGATGCTCGAGGTGTTAAATAGTGATTTCATTTAACTCCAGAGTAGTTCTTGGCATGTCCGAGGACGAACTTCTGTTTAAGTCGGGGAGAATATAACGACCCGACCGGTCATTTTGAGCTCTAGCGTGTCGTTCAACGGTTTGAAGTCGTAAGCAGCTCCATTTCAGGTATTATGACTTGTAGGTGTTGTCAGAGTTGAATTTCGGGAAGTTTAGAGTTGATTTGGAAAGAAAATTCTCATTTCAAAAGCCTTAAGTTTGAAGAATCAACTAAGATTTGAATTTTGAGTAAACAACTTCCGAATCAGGATCTGAGGGTTCATGCGGGTTCGTATGATGATTTCGTACTTGGGCGTATGTCCGGATCGGATTTTGGATAACCCGGGAGCGTTTCGATGCATATTGTGGAAGTCAACATTTTTGAAGAATTTCATAAATTTGGGGTTGAAGTGCATTTCAGAGTTACTGATGTCCGTTTGGGATTCCGAGTCTGGGAATAGCTTCGTGTGGTGATTCTGGAGTTGGGAGTGCGATCAGAAATGAATTTGGATGTCCGTAGGTCATTTTGAAGTCAGTTGGCTAAAGATAGAAATTTGAAGGTTTTTGAGAAATCCGACCGGAAGTGGAAGTCTTGACATCGAGGTCTGAATGCGATGTTGAAGTCATATGACTTGTGCACAAAATTTGAGGTCAATCGAACGTGATTTGATAGGTTTCGGCATCTGATGTAGAAGTTGGAAATTTCTAAGTTCATAAAGTTGGGATTTGAGTGCGATTCGTGGTTTCGATGTTGTTTGATGTTATTTGAGGCCTCGAGCAAGTCCGCATTATGTTTTGGAACAGGTTGGTATAATTGGACAGGGTCCTGTGGGCCTCGGTTGGATTCCGGGTGGTTAATGGATCAATATTTGAAGTTGAAGAAAGCTAAAGGTTGTTGTCATCTGGTGTGACCGCACCTACGAGGCTTTGGCCGCAGGTGCGGCTAAGGGCGCCGCATGTGCGGCTGGAGCCAAGGAGGCTGCAGGTGAGGGATATTTGGGCGCACCTGCGGAAGCGCAGGTGCGATAAGGGGGCCGCAGGTGTGGAAATAGGCCTGGGCAGATTGTTTTTAAGCAAGAATTGGGTAATTTCTCCATCTATTTTCACATGCTATGGGCGATTTGGAGGAGCTTCAAGGAGAGGATTTCGTCAAGGATCGCAAGGTAAGTAATTTCTTCACGTTTTTGAATTAAATACAAGATTATTACATAGATTTGGTAGGGGAAATTGAGGAAAATTTAGAAAATCTTAAAGAAACCTAGAAAATGGTAATTTGGAGTTTTAGCCACGAATTGAGCATGAATATTTGAGTGAATTGTATATTTGAGTTAGTAACGCTATGGGTAGAATATATCTTCGAGAAATTTCGGATTTTCGGGCACGTGGGCCCGAGGGAATTTTGGTCATTTCACTGAGCGGGGTTGGGAAAGTATATAATTTGAATTGTTGCGAGTATTAGGATGAATTTTCATTGTTTTGCCTGTTATGTGGTAGTTTTGGGGCGTTGTGCATCCATGGGAGTGGTCGGAAGGGCTTGGAGGCCGGTTATAGGATTTCGGAGCGAGGTAAATCTTCTTTCTAACTTTGTGAGGGGGAATGGTCCCCCTAGGTAAACTAATTAAGTACGTGTTACTATCTGCAGAGGCTACGTACGCAGGAGGTGACGGGAGTCCGTGCGTAGCTACTATTATGCCATGTCCGGATAGCCTAGGACCCACTATCATGCCTTACCTGTTGTACCTGTGATCTTGTCTGCAATATTAAACTGCTAATATAATTGAAATTTTAATTGAATGACTAAAGAAGATTAGAGTTTATTTTCTTAAGCTTCTAAAAAGAGATTTGACTTCCTTCGCGGGAAATTTCCGGATAAGGTTATGTTATTAAACATTATAAAAATTTGGCAAGTGAATTTCGAAAAAGAGATTTAAATACTATTTGTGGTTTTTAAAAGAGAAATTTGTCAGTTATTTGGTTACTTGTTTTCCCGACGTATTCGGGGTGGACTGTTGACTGTGCAAGACTGCATGTGACCGCTTCGCAATTTACATTCCGCGAGCATAGTGTTATTTCCCCCACTCTCATGGGAGCGGGTCGTATTCCGCGGCGAGATTGAAAGAAATATTATGGTTCGGGTCGTTCGACCCTAGGCAGTGCACAGAGATGATTATTATGATGGCTCAGGCCGGTTGTCCTTATCCCGTATGCGCATGCTAAATTGTTAAATGTTGTCTTCATGAGTTTTTGAAGTGATAAGATATTTGGGGGGAAATAAAGATGAAATTGTTAATTTATGATATTTGGAGGAAAACAAATAGGAAATTGTTTATTTAAGATATTTTAAAAAATAATGAGAAAGTGGTGACTGTTTGTTTATTTCCGGTATTTACTTGGATTTCAGTGCCTTATATATATGATGTTTTACTATCTTTATATGTCTATCGTATTCATCTTATACTGTTAATTAATTTGTTGGCCCTTAGGAAGTGTCTAATTCGACCTCTCGTCACTACCTCTCTGAGGTTAGGCGGACGACTTACTGAGTCCACGTTGTTTTTGTACTCATGCTACATTTGCTGTGCATTTTATTGCACATGTACTTTCATAGCAATGTGGAGGATTTGGAGACTTAGGCGAGCTGCATCATCCGGAGGCGATCCGCAGCTGACAGAGTCTCTCTCGTACTGTATTTATTCATTATTTTAAATTTCCTCGTCCAATTTGTACTTCGGACAGGCTTTGTAGTGATTGTATAAATTCTTAGAATTTGCTCATGTACTCGTGATACCGGGTTCTGGGATGTGTTGGGTTATATTTGTTAAAGGGTAATATTTAAACCATTGTTTTACTTAACAAAATTTTATTAGTTAATATGAAATAAAGTGAAAGGAAATGATTTTTCTTAAATGATAAACATGAATTTATTTCGACTATTAATGATTGGCTTGCGTGACAATGGCGTCTGGTGCCATCACGATCTTAGGAATTTTGGGTCGTGACAGGAAAATGAGATTATGTGATGTTACATCAGAAAGACATAGACATACAAATGACTATACATGCTTGAGGAACACACTATTTATAAACTTTAATTGGAGATAAAGTTTAAGTAATATAAGCACTTGACAAATCCAATCAACAATCAAATCTATTATTACTTTTATTTCATACACAAATAAATGCGTAATTAACCAGAATTTCGAAAACATCATCAAAGTTTCTTCATCACGTTTTCGAGAAAATAGTTATGATATTTTGATCAATCACATCTTTTTACACTGTAATCTACACCTACTTATCCCCAACTGTTGCTGGTGTTTTCAGTTAAATATGCAAAAAGGACTTTTAGGGGTTCGTTTTTAGTGTTTGAAACAGTTTAAGGTTTCTCAAATCTTCTTTTTTTTTTTTTTTTGGTAAGGTAACAAGTTTCCTTACTTTTATGAACCAAAGACAGCTTCTGGGTGAAGAACTTTCTGGACTCAGCATCAAAGATCTAACAAAACTGGGAAATCAACTTCAAATGAGTTTGAAAGGCGTTCGAAATCAAAAGGTAAAATCCATACTTTTAAAATTTTTTGTGTTCATGAAACTTATGCTTATATAGTCTACGACTTATCCTGAATGTATTACTTTCTCTTGCAGGAGCAGATTTTGACTGATGAAATCAGAGAACTAAATCATAATGTTCTACTAGAAAAACTATCACAACTTCTCATATTCTCTTGTCTTTAAAATTTGGTACCCAAATGATTAATATTGCTTCCGCAGGGCAATCTTATTCATCAAAAAAATATAGAACTCTATAAAAAGGTAAACCTCATTCGACAAGAGAATACAAAATTGAAGAAAAAAGTATTAATTTAGAGAGCATTGCCTACAATTGTTGTTTCACCATGTAGCATAAAATTTTGATTTTATCCCACAAGCATAAGTATCCTCTTTTTTTTTTTAATGGGTAGCATAGATATCCTTGACCTTAATCTAAAGGGGAAATTATCTATTCCATATTTCTAAGCAAGGATGCGGAAGCGAACCAAATGGGGGTGTCCAGGCCACATATGTAATCAACAATGGATATGATGTACATGCATCAATCAGTCTCCAGCTAAACCCTGAGGATACAAAAGAAAGAACATGTGACTTGGCAACAATAAAGGAGAACAAAGCATCTGAAGCCGAAAAAAATAAAATAAAATAAAATAAGAACTAAACCAGAAAGAGAACACTCCAAACAGTTAATTGTGTTCACGCTTGAATGAACCCTTGTTTATAGAAGTTTCCCCGCTAACAATGATGTTTTTATCTTTTAGCAATTCACCAATCTCGAAATTTACATGAAAGTACGTCAAATAAGACAAAAACTTATGTAGGTGCAGTTCTGGTATAAGACTCTAATAATAATAAGAAACGACATGAACTGCTCCGGTGAGAAGGAATTCCAAGAGAGCTCCAGTTGGCAAATTCAATGTTCAAAGAAATCAGCCAACTTCAGTGATAAATTGAAAGGAATTTCTTTATAGAAAAAAAAAACTTGAAAGGATTTTAAGATATTACCCCTTTCTAATTTTCCTGCTTTATGTTTTCCTAGTAGCAAATATTGGAATAATAAACTCTGAATACAGAATATACTCTAGCAGCACACCAGGACAATGATATAAATGTCAATCCTCTGAACCCTGTTAAATTTGGACTTCGGAAAAAAATATACTAATTCATCACACACCTATTTATGTCAGCCAATTCAGACTAAGAAGAGCAGTAATTTTAACTCCAGACATGACTCTACTGTAGAATAAACTTTGAAAGAGCAGAAACTAACAATAAGCTTAAGACATGTTTCTACCATCTCCATTAGAATCTACCTATAGAGAAAAGTAGTAATACTATATAGCACTAATCTTGACTAATCTTCTCTGCATAAGAAATAACCTAATGGTCACAATGTCTCACTTATTCTTGACTAATCTTCTCTGCATAAGAAATGACCTAATTGTCACAAGGTCTTACTTAAAGAGACTAGATATTGTAGAGTTGTTCACATATCACTTACCATTAACAACTTATGGTATCAATAAGAAAGGAAACTTCAGTATTCGAAATCAAATAATGCCCATATTACATTTCTGATGTAACATCACATAATCTCTTTTTTGATGGTGACAAAAGCAGATAGATGAAGAATCTTGAAAATTGCAGAAATCTTAATTATGATTAAAAATGTCCAAATTAAATACTTGTACTAGTTTTTTATAGGATAAATCACAGTATCTTTATAACCCACATTTTTGTCAACTTTCAAGAAAGCTAAACTCCATATAGATAACACAACCCCTCTTTACTAGTAATTAACATCACTCCAAAATTCCACATTTGACTTGCAAGACCTCAAATTAAATAAATTGAGACAAAAGAAGTGATCTTTTGACAAATATAGAGCTCAATTTCATTTTCTATGCAACCCTAAAAATGGAAAACAGAAGGCCCAGCGGCGCACAGGCAATGTGGACAACAGAAGGCATGACTGAGATCTTAAAGAAAAAAAATGGTAGAATACAGTTAGAATCGTAATGGAAAATATAGCTTACCGGTGCCGCCGATGGTGGTTTGTTTCCTCGTAATCTCCGGCGAATTGATGAAGGCTTGGGAGAGAGAGATTGGAACTTTTTGTGATAAGTAGCGTTTGTCTTCCTCGTAATCTCCGGTGTGTGTATTATTATTAGGTTTTATTATTTTATTAAATATTAAATATAAAACATAATAGAAGAGTGCGGGTCTCTTTTAGCGGACCGTCTAAAATTTGGGAGAAATTTTAGAGGGAATTCATAACCGTTTCCTTACAGTAAACTTGCAAATAACCGTTACAAGAGATAAGACTTACTGCCACGGTTGTCTAAAAACGTTTGCATAGAAAATTTACTGTAACGGGTTTTGGACTAATGCAACGGTTTATGTGCTAAATTGTGCCGATAGTACCAATTACCTTACGCAACGGTTGCAACAGACCATCTATAGCAACGGTTACAGATTTGTGGCAACAAAAAATGTTGCCATAACTCCAATTTTTACTAGTGAATGCTCGTTTCGGCATGCAACCCGATCAAATATATAGTCATACAAAAAGCCAAATGATGCTCCAAAAATGTCATCCCGTACGTACGGACCTCCAAGCGGATCGAAACTAGCCAAAAGCAAATCAAATACATCAAATAATATCCAAGGAAACAAATCAAATCGATAAAGGTCGAATCTTTAATCAAAATCCCAAAATCGACCAGAAAGTCAAACCCAGCCCGCAAATAGTATTATGATGCATCGCGGATTGGTCTCGGCGCGGTGTTGATGCAGGACGGTAGGGTCATTTCCTACACGTCCATATAGCTTAAGGTGCATGAAAAGAACTATCATGTCAATAGCCTCGAGTTAGCAGCTATTGTTCATGCCTTGAAGATTTGGCAGCACTATCTGTACGGTATCCCTTGTGAGATCTACACCGATAACTAGAGTTTGCAGCATATGTTCAAACATAAAGATCTTAACTTGCATCATCGGAGGTGGTTAGAGTTGCTTAAGGATTACGATATCACCATTTTGTACCATCCCAGGAAGGCCAATATGGTGGCTGATGACTGGAGTCACCGGGCAGAGAGTTGGGGAGCTTAGCATATTACCAGCAACATAGAGGCCATTGGCGTTGGATGTTCAGGCCTTGGACAACTAATTCGCTAGATTGGATATTTTTGAGCTGAGTCGAGTGTTGGATTGTGTGGTCTCTCAATCTTCTATTTATGATCGTATCAGGGAGCGTTAGTAAGATGACTCCCATCTGCTTGTCCTTAGGGACACGGTTCAGCATTGTAATGCTAAGGATGTTATACCCCATGTTTTCATACATGGAAGTACGTCATAAGTAAATTGATATAAGCTCGGAAATGAGATGTTACATCCCGCATTTTCGTACTTTAATGTTCCATCATAAGTTAATCGACGTAAGTTCGGAAATGAGATTATTTTGAGATTATAAGCATTATATTATTTCAAACAAGTGATGAGTAAATTCGTGAAGGTGAGAGGGTAAGCAAGTCGAAGAAAAAAAATTGCATCGAAGTTTGACATTTTGAGTTAAAATACGGTCCAGGCTACAATACCCCATATTTATGTACTAGTGCCATACAAGGTACCACATGACCATGATAGTAAGGTGTATAAAGTGTGTTAAAAGTGAGTAGTATTTCAAGTAATTTGAGATAATTTTTAATTATGTGGATAATTGATTAATTATTGGATTAATGGGAGATTAGCAAGTTAATTAAGAATTAGTGGGTGATTAATTAAGGCTTTGGATAAGACTTAACATGGCAGCCAACTTATGACTCTTAAAGTCCATGTTATAAGGTGGAAAATGAAGAAAGATTGTGGCTTAGTCATTCTAGTGGTACCCACACCTAAAGGATTGAGATAACCTTTCTAATTCACCAAAAATAATGTGCTCTCATATACTAAATTAAGAAGGAAAGTTTCAGCAAGGTTCATGGATTGCAATAGTAATGTAGTTGTTGCAAAACATTTCATACGGATACCATTTAATACTATATAGCGTATGATTTTGCAATTTTAAGGAGTACGGTGCAATCTTTCTCAAGAATATCATACGGATTTTCTCTACTTCGATTCACCATTACGTGTTTTATCACAAAAGACGTGTGTTAGAGGGATTTTCAAGAGAATCAGCTTAGCTATGTTAAGTCTAAGCCCTTCCTTCATTTTGTCATGATCTCGTAACTACATGTGTTTGATAACGAGGCATAAAGAGAAGTTCATACTCCCGAATTTATGTATATTATCCCAGTCTCATAAGTTACAGTATTCTCCCTTATCAGAACTTTATATTCAATTGAGTATTGTCTTCTTCCAGTCAAGAGAGAAAAGGGTTTATATATATACCGTATTACAGTATTTTCACCACCATCGAGCTATAATCGATGGCCAGACCCCTATTAGGCAACCTCTGAGCAGAGGGTAAGTTATATACCGATTTTACTGTGGCCGAGCACCTATAACCGAGCCTAGAATGGCCGAGATACAGAGCCTAGTATGGCCGAGAGCCTATGAGCGAGCCTACTACGGTGAATCAGTTATATATATACCGAGCCTTATAGGGCCGTACAACTATTTTACTTACTATATTGAGAGAGTTGAGTCAATAGCAGCAGGTAAGCGTATCTTTAGATTATCTTTGACTCCCAGTTACTTCGAGTTATTATATTATTATTTCAGTTTCAACTTTTAGTTATTCTGTTGCCTTACATACTCAGTACATTATTTTGTACTGGCGTCCCTTTTGCTGGCGACGCTGCATTTCATGCCTAGAGGTATAGACAATCGTGTTGACGAGCCCTCATAGTAGGCGAGGTTAGCATTCAGCGAAGGATTGGTAAGACTGTACCTCATTCGGAGTTAGCTGAGTCTGAGTCGTCGTGTCAGAATGGTGTTACAAACTTATGGGTAGGCCGGTACCCTATCCCATATGATGTTAAATACTCCTAGAGGCTTTGTAGACAAAGGTTCATTTTGTACAGTATGTAAGAGGCCTTGACGGCCCATATTCATTCATGTTTTAAGAAAGATGGTTCATCGATACAGTGCTTTCCCACTTATAGTTACACATTACGAGTTGTGGCCATGTTGGCTTAGTTACCAATGATAGTATGATAAGAAATATATGTTAAGTTGGTACTTGGTTGAGTAAAGCACCGGGTGCCCTCCGTGACCCTTCGGTTTGGGTCGTGACAAAAGTGGTATCAGAGTAGTTCTGTCCTAGAGAGTCTACAAGCCGTGTCTAGTAGAGTCTTATTTATGGGTTTGTTGTTCACCACACTTATAAGCATGAGGCTACATGAAATTTAGGACTGTCACTCTTTCTTCTTACTCTAGATCGTCTGGTAGAGCTTAGTCATAGGAATTGAAATTCCTCAATTCTATTTTATTTGTAATACACCGATACCTACATCCAGAAAGACAATTGGTAAGAGAGTGCATGTGAATGTGTAAGAGTTGAGTCAGAGGAACTCGATTTCGCATCATGCTTATGATGAGTAGATGTGAAGTCTTCAGCAGATCATGCGTGTACTAAGACGTGTAAGCTTCTCGATAAGGATCCTTAAGGCAAGAATATCTATCCACCCATATGATGAAAAGAAATGAGAGAATCAGAAGGTACAAGTTTCAACAAGTAAAAGAAGCAAGATGAAGAAGGGTACGAGGTACCCAGTTAGTGAAGATGATCATTATCTACAATTCAGGAAGAGAGATATAAGCATTTTGAGTTACCTTCAACAATAACAAAGTTATGTACAATCAGCCATATCCATCTCAGCTATGCTCCATGGGAGCCAACATATATAGTTTAAGAGAAGGACGAGATGTCGGGATCCAGTTGGGGTTAAAGTAAAACAAAATGTTAGATGGATTATCAGCATTAACTGACACTTTTGAAGGATATTGCAAACGTCCTAATAGATGGTACACTCCAAAATAGTACAGCTTGATATGAGTACTACAAAGATAGGCATCAGAAGACTAGAAGGGATAAATATTACCTCAGTGTGCCTCCCGTCCCCAGTATAGAGAGAATGTTAGGCGATCCAAAGAGCCATTGGATGGAGCAAAGGGAGCTAAAAGCAAAAGAATCTTTTGTTCGAGTTTTCAGAATAAAGTGATAGACATAGATGTTAGTGGGAAATAAGAATAGAGTTAATGAAGAATTATGAGTACGATGTGATACATGGATGGCCATGGTAGATAAAAAAAATTACAGTATTACAGAGTCTATAGTCAAGGGAAGGAAACGACGAGAGGTGGCAGGCCTTGAGGAAACAAAGGAGTATAGGTCATAAAGTCACATCCTCTTTTCAAAAAATAAGTTCGTGACTCTAACGTGATTACCAGAAGGAAAAGTTAGACCCTAGAGTAATAGAAATAGGTATGGATTAGTGAACAAGATAAACTAAACATAAATTAGGGACTGAGTTGTTTGATAATGGTCGAAATCCTGCGAATTTCATATTGTGTTCCGGCGATAATAGAATGGATAACAGAAGAAAATTCATGAGAAATTCAGAGAAT
The DNA here is from genome assembly GCA_005239505.1 of Nicotiana paniculata. NCBI lineage: Eukaryota > Viridiplantae > Streptophyta > Magnoliopsida > Solanales > Solanaceae > Nicotiana > Nicotiana paniculata. Next base: position 72,851 of record ML302752.1, on the reverse strand, counting down.
GGTCATTTAGGAAGACGCTTCCCTAAAACAAGAAATGTGAGAAAAGTTAAGTTTAAGGGACTGTATGTGCCAGTTATACTAAGTGTCACCCTCGCGAGTAAGGAAATTTGTTATCCTTGATACAGAAGGATTATCGCAAGGCGAGTAAGGTTCATTGATGATGTTAAAAGACGCCAAAGATGAAGAGGTAAAACATCTATACGTAAATCATCGTAGCTAAATCTTAGTAATCCCCTAAAGGGGGGAATATGGAGTGACGTGGTATTAAGTCAGAATTTAGTGATCCTAGTAACTGTGGAATGGTAAAGGAAGAATGTGATAAAAAAATGAGAAAGGGATGAGATTGCATTTATTCAAATCTTACAGATATGCTGCGATTCCAGAATATTATGAAAACAAGACATCAAAAAAAGGAAGTACAAGTTCATGCGTGAGATGTATTGGTAGATAAGGAGCCAGTACGAGACGTAAGTTAAGCGAAAGGAAATATCTCAAGAAAGGTTACGAGGAATATTGATATGAGAATGGGCCACTGATTAGTTAGTAGTTGGTTCAGGAAGAGCCTAGTTATGGCTAGATAAGAGGATGCAGAAAAATCAATAGAACGTGCAAGCTAAACAAGAGTGAACCCCAACATGGGGAATTCAGTCTCGCAGATATGACATTGTAACCTTGAGAAATATTCATATAGTAGTTTGGGTAGTTAAAGGTACTGTATGAGTGTCACAGAAATAAAAAAAGAGTGCCACTAGGAAGGCAATAAAAATATCAGTTCATAAGAAACCCTACAAGCACAAGGGCATGGAGATAAGTAACTACGGATACCTATAGGCGAAGAAGGAAATCAAAAATTTCGTCAAGTATACATTGTAACAAGCTCGCAGATTTACAAGATTCAAAGGGTCTTCCCTAAGTACTACAATGAAAGACTAGCTAAGAAATAAGGAAGAAGGATTCAACCTAAGCACATTGAACTAAAGAAGAAGTGGTCGTGTAACAACAGTCTCACAACAACATTGTAAGCACTCCAAAAGAAAGTGACACCTACCGTGGCTAATGAACAGGAAGTAAAATCAAAAGTAACATTCGAGATCATATGAGTTGCATGAAAACTCTGGCATGCGCGGGAACTAAGATAAGTTAAGTATGCACGTAACAATGGGCATATAGACCAGGAAAAGTAATAACTTACGTTTAAAGAAAGATGAGAAGGGACAAAAGGAATTATTCGATCAAATGATCTAGAGTTAGTTACGTTATGAATGCACTTAATATTTTAGAGTATTATCCATGCAACATATATATATTGAAATTCATACAGCCGTAGAATACTCCAGTACAAGTTAAAAAAAAGAATTGAGCGCAGGTCATAGACAAAGGATTTAATTGTTAGAAGATTTTATCATGGATATTCCATAGCGCCCATGAAAGGCTAAAATAATAACTAATACCAGGAGCCACAAATCGGAAGATAGCTTAAGCCTACATAAAGGTTTATTAGAGGGAAGAGGAAACTAAAGAGTTACATCAACTAAGTAAACCAGGAGTATGATTATTGGACCCAAAAAATTATAGACATCGTGATTGAGAACATTGCAGAATCACTTTTAATATCAATGGTACAAGAGAGATAGTACAGTAACCATATTCTATAATGGCTCTATGATAAATCCAGTTAGAAGAGTACCAGTCTCATAAGAAGTCAGTATGAAGCTCCCACCAGATTGTGTATGCACCAAAGGTGCAAGTGTTATAAAAGAGCTTTAAGTTGTGAATGTAAATTATACCTATGGGGAAGGGAGGTCATGAAAGAGATAGAATAAATGATGCAAGATTTTTAGGTAAAGATGAACAACGTACGAGATACTCAAATGCATGAAGTTGTGAATAGTCCATACTTCGGATAGAAACTATAAGCGCTGGGATTCAGTATCCAGGAATGATAGCAGCGTCGTCAGTGGCATAGCATCCAGCCTATGGTTTCTAGGTATCGAGAGGACTAGTTAAGAGATTAAGGAAGAGTTAGAGACAACGCCATATCTCGCTTGATGTTCCAGAATAACACAAGGAAATATATGGTACAAGCAAGTTGAAGGAAGTTTGCGAGTAGTATAAATGGATATGTGTAGGTCACAAACTAAAGTATGGTAGAGCGACAAGGTTTTAAGAAGGCATGAGTAAGGATAAGGAAAGGCGAGCAAGAAGGTAACGAAAATGGATCGATCCTCGGGATAGATAACCCTCATAGGATGAATCACGTTGGGATGCTATAAAATACGGTTATGGAAGAATGGTATTTCCCCCAGGTGGATCAGTCTAACTATTTCAGATGTTCCCTGATGAGACGTGAGCCCTAGCGGCAGTGTTACGTAAGAAGTCAAGTTATCAATGGTAGATTATAGATCAACACTAAGGTAAATCAACAATGGATGGGTAAAAGTTATACGGTGAGATTAGGCCATCATTCTTAAGATGAACAGTAATGAAGAATCATTAAAGGACTTAGATTTATAACTATATGATAAGAAAAGAGAGTAACCTAGAGTTTTGTAGCATACCTCAGTAGAGATAAACTGAAGTAAGAGTTATGGTATAGTATGACCTACCTGGATGCGGTAAAGTCATACAAATGGATAACGAGTCTATGAAATAAGATACAACAGTATCGATAAGTCCAATAAGGTACCGAGCGGAGGACTTCAGTATACCTATGGATGCCCAGGGGGAGATCTTATGAAACTCTATATATGTTTACAAAGTGAGGCCTATAGATTGGCTAGAAGCTGGAGGAAAAATCTGGAGGGAAGAATTTCATAGGCGCACATCCAAGGAAAAAGTGGTACATGCTACATAACAGAAAGTAGAAACAATTACGAGATTGGAAGGATTCCGACCACAAGTCGTGGTGTAAGAAAGAGGCCTAAAGGGGGGAATGCCCTGGCCTTTTGATTTATTCACAAAACAGTTGCCTATATGGAAAGGAGAGTACTAAAGTATTCAGAAGATATAGGTTATGAAAATGATAAGTGCATCAGTCAACATTCGAGGATGAATGCTTCAAAAAGGGGAATGATGTTATACCCCATATTTTCGGACGTGGAAGTACGCCATAAGTAAATTGATGTAAGATCGGAAATGAGATGTTACATTCCGTATTTTTGTACGTTAAAGTTTCATCGTAAGTTCGAGAATGAGATTATTTTGAGATTATAAGCATTATGTTATTTCAAGCAAGTGATGAGTAAATTCGGGAATGTGTGAGGGTAAGCAAATCGAATAATATATATTGCGTCGCAGTTTTACAATTTGAGATAAAATACAGTCCAGGCTACAATACCCCGTGTTTATGGACTAGTGACATACAAGGTACTACATGACCATGTTAGTAAGGTGTATAAAGTGTGTTAAAAAGTGAGTAATATTTTAAGTAATTTGAGACAATTCTTAATTATGTGGTAATTTGTTAATTATTGTATTAATAGGATATTAGCAAGTTAATTATGAATTAGTGGGTGATTAATTAAGACTTTGGATAAGCCTTAACGTAGAAGCCAACTTATGACTCTTAAAGTCCATGTTATAAGGTGCAAATAAAGAAAGATTGGCGGCTTAGTCATCCTAGTGGGGACCACACCTAAAGGATTGAGATAACGTTTCTAATTTACCAAAAATAATGTGCTCTCATATACTAAATTAAGAAGGAAAGTTTCAACAAGGTTCATGGATTGCAATAGCAATTTAGTTGTTTCAAAATATTTCATACGGAAACCATTTATTACTACATAGCATGAGATTTTGCAATTTTAAGGAGTACGGTGGAATATTTCTCAAGAATATCATACGGATTTTCCTTACTTGGATATGTCGTTACGTGATTTATCACAAAAGACGTGTGTTGGAGGGATTGTTAAGAGAATCAACTCATGTATGTAAAGACTAAGCCCTTCCTTCATTTTGGAATGATCTCGTAAATACATGTGTTTGATAACGAGACATAAGAAGAAATTCATATTCATGAATTTATGTACATTATCCCAGTCTCATAAGTTACAATATTCTCCCTTATCGGACTTTATATTCAATTGAGTATTGTCTTCTTCCAGTCAAGAGATCAAAGGGTCTATATATATACAGTATTATAGTACTTTAACCACCATCGAGCTATAATCGATGGGCAAACCCCTATTGGGAAACCTCTGATCAGATGGTAAGTAATATACCGAGCCTATTGTGGCCGAGCTCCTATGAACGAGCCCAGAATGGCTGAGATATAGAGCACAATATGGCTGGGCACCTATGAGTGAGCCTACTACGTCAGAGGCCTTGACGACCCATATGTATTCATGTTTTAAGAAAGATGGTTCATTGATACAGTGCTTTCCCACTTATAGTTATACATTACGAGTTGTGCCCCTGTTGGCCTAGTTACCAATAATAGTATGATAAGAAATATATGTTACATTGGTACTCGGTTGAGTAAGGCACCGGGTTCCCGTCGTGACCCTTCGGTTTGGGTCGTTACAAAGGAGGTCGCTATAGGAGATGATGGTGCTTTGAGGATGCAGGTAAGACTATGTGTGCCCAATATAGATGGATTGCGTGATTTGATTCTCCGGGAGGCTCACAGTTCATGATAATCCATTCATCCAGGTGCCGTGAAGATGTATCAGGACCTAAGGCAGCATTATTGGAGGAGGAGAACGAATAAGTACATAGTAGAGTATGTAGCTCGGTGTCTAAATTTCCAGTAGGTGAAGTATGCGCATCAGCTGCCAGGTGGATTGCTTTAGAAGCTAGAGATTCCCGAGTGAAAATGGGAGCGAATCACTATGGATTTCTTTGCTGGGCTTCCACGGACTCAGAGGAAGTTTGACGCAGTTTGGGTAATTGTGGACAGGCTGACTCAATTCATTCCTGTGATGACTACTTATTCTTCTGAGTAGCTGGCTCGAGTTTATATCTGCGAGTTGTTAGACTTCATGGCGTGCCGGTATCTATCATCTCTGACCGGGGTACGCAATTTACATCAGAGTTCTGGAGGGCCGTACATCATGAGTTAGGTACTTGGGTTGAGTTGAGCACATCATTTCACCCTTAGACGGATGGACAGTCTGAGCGCACTATCCATATACTGGAGGATATGCTCCGGGCGTGTGTGATGGAGTTTGGAGGTTCTTGGGATCAATTCTTGCCACTAGTAGAGTTTTCCTACAACAATAGTTATCAGTCGAGCATTCAAATAGCACCGTATGAGGCTCTGTATTGTAGGTGGTGTCAGTCTCCAGTGGGTTGGTTCGAGCCTGGCGAGGCTAGGCTATTAGGTATATACTTGGTTCAGGATGCTTTGGAGAAGGTTAAGGTAATTCAGGATCAACTTCGTACAACCAAGTCCAATCAAAAGAGTTATGTGGATCGGAGGGTTCGCGATATTGCATTCATGGTTGGGGAGCGGGTATTGCACCAGATTTCACCCATGAAGGGTGTTATGAGATTCGGTAAGAGGGGAAAGTTGACCCCCAGGTATATCGGACCTTTCGAGATTCTTGAGAGGGTTGGAGAGGTGGCTTACAGACTTGCACTACTACCTACTCTCTCTGCTGTTCATCTAGTGTTTTCATGTTTCCATGCTCTGGAAGTATCATAGTGATCCGTCTCATGTGTTCGATTTTAGCTCAGTCCAGTTGGACAAGGATTTATCTTATATTGAGGAGCCAGTGGCCATTTTGGACAGCAGGCTCGAACTCTGAGGTCAAAGAACGTTGCTTCCGTGAAGGTTGAGTGCAACCTATCAAGGAGGCGACGTGTGAGATTGAGCATGATATGCACATCCGTTATCCTCATATTTTCACTACTTCAGGTATGTATCTATACTCGTTCGAGGTAGATTAATATTTTTAAGAGGGGGAGGATGTAACAACCCGTCCGGTAATTTTGAGAGTATTAGCCCCAATCCCCTATTTTCTGCTTTCCCGTATCTTTTTATGCTTATGTGACTTGCCGGGAGGATTTGTTTATTGTTTTTGAGTGAAATAGGACACTTAGTCCCTAAAATAGAAGCTTAAGTTCTACTATTTTGATCATATTTGGAATTGTGTTAAGACGAATCCGGAATGGAGTATTGTCAGTTTTGTTAGCTCCGTTGGGTGATTTTTGGAATTAGGAGCGTGTCCGTATTGTGAATTGGATGTCTGTAGCTGAATTAGGCTTGAAATGGCGAAAGTTGAATTTTTGGAAAGTTTCACCGGGAGTGGACTTTTTGATATCGGAGCCGGATTCCAATTTTCGGAAGTTGGAGTAGGTCCGTAATGTCAATTATGACTTATGTGCAAAATGTGAGTTCAATCGGATGTGTTTTGATAGGTTTCGTTATCAGTTGTAGAAGTTTGAAGTTTCAAGTTCATTAAGTTTGAATTTGAGTACAATTCGTGTTTCTTAGCGTTGTTTGATGTAATTCGAAGGCTCGACTAATTTTGTATGATGTTTTAGGACTTGTTGGTATGTTAGTTTGAGGTCCTTAGGGCCTCAGGTGGATTCCATATGGTTAACATACTAGAATTGGACTTAGTGTTATAGCTGATGCATCAGATACTGCTGGTATCTGGTTTCCTTCTACACGTTCACGAAGGTTCTCCCGCATTCGCGTAGAGGAAGTTTGTGTGCTGCTGGAATTAAGCCTTCGCGTTCACTATACATGTCCCTCATTCATGAAGCACTGAGATCTTAGGCCTACGCATTCGCGATTGGGTCCTCGCGTTCGCGTATATGAAGTAGCAGATGAGTCACCAGGCAATTTGCCTACGCGTTCGTGATGAGGGTCACGTATTCACCTAGGGTCAGACTGTGTAAGATCCACATTCATGATCGGGCCATCGCGTTCGTGACAGAGGTTTTTGGATTGAAGCATATTTATGCTTCACGAACATGAGGGTGGTTCCGCTTTCGCGAAGAAGGAATAACTAGGCAGTTATAAACATTTCAAAAACGAGTGTTTTGCCATTTTTATCAAAACTTAAGATAGAGAGCTCGGATTTGGACGAGATTTGAGGGATTTTCGGAGACATCGATTGGGTAATGATTCTTCACTTGTTTTTGGTTATATCCCACTAATCTATCATTAATTTCACCTTCTAATTTAATATTTCAGTGGAGAAGTTTGCGAACAAGTGGAAGAAGTTCTTCACCCAAACTTTTGGATTTTGATTGAGATTTTTGTATCGAATTTGAGTAATTTTGGTACGAGTGAACTCATGGTTGAATGTGTGTTCGTATTATGTGACTATTACCTTTTGGGGCGATTTTCAAAATTCTTGTTAAAGTCTTGATTACATTAATGAGATTAGTTTATTATAGTTGTATTTATATTACGTAATTATTTTTGGTTTGATTTGGGCCATTCGTAGTCGGAAAGTCGAGGAAAATGCATTCTTGTTTATTGATTGAGCTTGGCTAGAGGTAAGTGGCTTGTCTAACCTTGTATGTGGATACTGTTGTGATATTTCTTTGATATGTTAGCGTCATGTACATGAGTTGACGAGTGCGTACATGGGCTAACTGTTGTAAAATCCGGATTTTACTGAGTAGTAACCTGTTACATCTTAATTGACTTATACCGGCATGTGTAGTTATCCTGTTTAGCCTAATATCGCATGTTTATGTCTCCTAAATGCTTATTTGAAATTTGTGTAGCATGCTTAGTTGAATTTCCTATTTCTTTGAATTGTATCAGTCTTAAACTATAGAGTTCTTGTTGTTAGTTGTTGTTTCCATCGGGTTTGAGTTGTGTGTTTATTTTTGGGACTACGATGCCGCACCTCGGGAGATCCTCTTGCATATTTACTTTTGGGAATACAAGGTGGTACCTCGGGAGATCCCCCCGTACATTTACTTTTGGGACTATGAGGCGGTACCTCGGGAGATCCCCCTGGACATTTATATTTTGGGACTACGAGGCGGTACCTTGGGAGATCCCCCAACACACTTACTGTTGGGACTACGAGGCGGTACCTTGGGAGATACCCCTGCACATTTACTTTTGGGACTAAGAGGTGATACATTGGGAGACCCCCCTGCACATTTACTTTTGGAACTACGATTTTGAACCTCGGAGATACCCTGCACATTTACTTTTGGGACTACGAGGTAGTACCTCAGGTGATCCTCCTGCATATTTGCTTTTGGGACTATGAGGCGGTACCTCGGGAGATCCCCTTGCATATTTACTTTTGGTACTACGAGACGGTATCTCGGGAGTTCCCCTGTTGTTTATCTCTATGTGTTGGGTTGTTACTTGTTGTAACAAATTCTCTTTGTTAGATTCTCAGTATTTTCATATTATTATATCCTTGTCTTACTTATTATATACCAGTAGGGCCCTGACCTGACCTCGTCACTACCTTAGGAGGTTAGTCTTGGCACTTACTAGGTACCGTTGTGGTGTACTCATGCTACTCTTCTGCATATATTTTGTGTGCAGATCCAGGTACCTCCTACTACCCCCGCTATTAGTTACGTACTTGATGCTGCTCCGGAGAATTCAAGGTATATCTACCAGCGTCCGCACCTCGGAGTCCCCTATATATCTTATGTTGTTTCCTCTATTTATTTTGGATATTGAGGTATAGAAACAATTAAACAAATTCTTAGAGCTTGTGACTTGTGACTACCGGGTTTTGGGAATATTATTTATGCTCAAGTGCTAGTTTACTTGTACATGCCGAGTGACATTTTATCAGTATATATGTTGAAGCTTAGTTGTTAAATTCTGCCTTTATTTCTATTATTCAAAAATTGTTACGCTTACCTAGTCGTAACGACTAGGTTCCATCACGACGTCTTACGAAGGGAGAATTGGGTCGTGACACTCAGTCTTTGTTGCTATTTATTGATATAGAATATCATCATTTTTGGGCTAGTTTCACGATATTGTGAACCCGAGAGAATGGAGTGTTTGATGATTGAGTGAGGCCGACGACCTAATTGTGAGTGATACTTATGGGATCGGGATGCACGCCGCAACATGCTTTATTTATTTATACCTGAATTTGGCATATTATAGAGCTTGGGTTGAAGGAGACTCTCCGGATTCTATACACACCCCCGGTAACATCAACTGATTTATATTGAGGGATGGATCTTCCCAGGGCATGGATCTTTCCCGAATCAAATATATTTAGGGATGAATCTTTCCTGGGCTTGATTGGCCTTATACAGTACTGAGTGACTGACTGTTAGCTAATATATATATATATATATATATATATATATATATATATATATGGGATGGATCTTCCCTGGGCTGGATTGGCCATATACAGTACTAAGTGAATGAGCATGTCGAGTGATTGAGCATAATTAGTGGAAAGTGTGAGACAATGAGATTGAGTACTTTGAGAGTATGAGTACATGAGTTCATCATGTAGATACATTATATTTGACATGCGTACTTGAGATAAATACATAGAGATGCATTTCTTTCTGCTACCCGATTTTGGTGACATTCATGATTTCACCTGCATAGTGACATGTAGTCATAGAGAGGTGCTTTCCTCATGCTATCTAAAAAATGAAACATCTTATTTGTTGTTGAAAAGTTTTCGGGGGAAATCATATTTTTACGAACCTACTCATATTTTGTTGATTTTGGTAAAAGAATTGGGTTTTTACTGATATACTTGAAAAGTATGCCTATTTTTCCGGAACTGTAAACGAGATGAGCATCTTATATCTGAGTATGTTTCTTGTACCGTTATTTTTATGTTGTTATCAACTGTTGTTGGCTATTAGTGTTGGACTCTACCCTCTGTTCCAGCTTGTTACTACTTTCAACCTAAGGTTAGGTTTATTACTTATTGAGTACATGAGGTCGGTTGTACTCATACTACACTTCTGCACCTTGCGTGAAGATGTTGGATGCTGATGATGTTGTGTTTGAGGTGAGATGTATTTGAAGATCTACCTGTGTTTTGTTTATAGCTGCCTCTGTTCATAGTAGCTCTAGACTTATGAAAGATCTGTTCATGTATATTTCAAGAAAATGATGTACTTTATTTCATACCAGCTTTATAAATTCTAAGTCTTAGACGTTCATGATTTGTACTACCAGTCCTTGGAGAATGTATAAGATTCAGATATTTTCTTTCACTTAATTGTCTTATTAAATTTCATTGGAATTGGATAGTTGTTAATTGGCTTACCTAGCGGGTTGGGTTAGGTGCCATCACAACTAGTTGGATTTTGGATCGTGACAATATATGTAAAAAAAACAATAACTTTCATATTATTTACTAGTTTCCAATATGTTTGATGCAAGCAACATACAATATTATTCTTTTGTTTTTATCTTTGTAGGTGAACCAGTCGACTTCATCAATGTAGCTGACTAGGACAATGATTCCAAGACTTGAAAAAGGGCAATATATCACTACAACAAAAAGGGACTTTAGCGGCAATAAAAAAGGCGTTAGCGGCAATAACAATAGCCGCTATATCATTTATCGGCCATTGATGATTAGCCGCTGAAATTGGGGTTGGCAAATCCTTTAGTGGCGATTATCACAAAAGCTGGTTAAAGGGATGACTTATTGTCACTAAATATCATTTGCTTTAATGGAAATTGTTTGCGACAATTATGAAGGCTGCTAAAACCAAGCTAAAACGACTACTTATGATCTTTTAGTGTCTATTTTTATAACCGCTAAATTTAAGAAAATTGTCTCTAAAAGTACATACCTTTAGCAATAATTGTTTTGTGGCAATTAAAATTGCTATAATATCCCTTCTGAAAATCGTATTAATATTTCCTTTTAGCATATATTTTAATGGCTAGTAAACTCAATTCAATTTCCGCTAAAAGTTATCTTTAGCAGCAATTATAATGGCTACAATATCCTCTATGGGAACATCATAATTTTCCCTTTTTAGTCCGATTTTTATAACTGGTAAATCCTGTTAAACAGCCGCTAAAAGTCACCAGCTATAACGGCAATTGTTTACCAATCATTAATAATACTACATTCGTTCAAAAGATGATCCAAATAACAAAACATATTAATAATAATTCATAAAAACATAGTGTATCTCATTAAATCATAACAAATAAAAGGAAGTACTAATCCAAAATATTAATATCACAGTAACTTAAAAATAAACTTATATTGTTTGAAGTAAATAGCTAATATCATTATATGACTAATCCTAACGAATAATAGTCTTCAAATAATTTCAGTAACTCTTCATCATATTGAAATCTTCGACCCGCTAAATTATCGATCATCATACTGTATGACCTGGAATTATAAAATAACTACGTCAATGCATGAAATATATGAGCACGCTACATGTACGCATAAGCAAGGAAATCATCTTTTTCTACTAGCCATCACTAAATATAAGTCGAATTCAAGAGAGAGATAATCACACCAATGTAGACAACAAGAACATATAAACTTATGCAAGATTTGGAGGGATTTCACTTAAGAAGAAGTTGTAGTTCTGCACTAAATATTCTGCTCATATGAAGAGCTCCATTTACTCCCAATCATATGAATTACCAATAGAAGTATGATGCTTATATTTCCTTCTACTTCCTAATAATTGTATATGGATTAACCAAATGTGTGTTTATATAGCAATTATGCACTTTCAGTGAACAAATAAATTTGCACTTCCAACTGTGTGCGTATATACCAATTGTATATGGATTTACCAAATGTGTGCATATATACCAACTGTGCACACAAAAATCAAAATCATTTCAAAGTTGGAGGGAAGGGAGATCATTGTAAGGGATAATAATCGATTCCACAGCTTCAGTAAAGGGCAGTGTTCTTGTAAAGACTATTGGTAGTCATGTTATTTTGTGTACCAAACAACAATATTTGATGCTCGGCTCGCAAATAGGCATATTTACTAGATACAAAAAAATAGTTAGGCTAGTTTGGTTATTGTCATTTACTGGATCTTTATAGCATTCTCGGAATCAAGGACTTAAGCGACTTATGACAACTCTGTTTGGCTGGTTACTTTGTTCTACTAGCAATATTGGATAGAAATATTATATTTGCACTTCTTAATCAGATTTACCATATTGGAAGCTTGTTCTTTTGACCCATATCCATATTAACAACTTGCACCCCGCACATGTTTCTCCGCTCCACACAAGTTTCCAGAGGAATTCAAGGTCCCCCAGTCAATGCTAATGTGTTTAAAACTTGACTTGAATAACCCCATGTCAACAAAAAGAGTTCTGTTTTGGATAATAACCAATAAAATTAAACAATGGCTAAAACAATTTTTGAGAGCAATAGTAATAACTATGCGACTAATAGAGCAGCAACAATAAGAACAACAACCAGTAGCAAAAAGCTGTTAAGGCAAAAACATTTGGGTATATGAAACCAGATTTTAGTGATAAAATAAATTAGAGGTGTTTACCTAAAAAATGGTAATTACAATTATATTTAATTTTGTGGTTCTAAGAATATGTGATCTATTTTAATACTAGTTGTTTAAGGCAATAGATGCTAACCGAAGGGTAAGAAAATGAGATAAGAGTGAAGGATAACGACACTATGCAAACCGAGTAGGTGAGAGACGAGGTCTCGAGCTATGTCGAAATAGGGCCTCGAGGTCGAGCTCGAGGTTTTAACAGAGAGCGCTCGATGGGGATAAAACAGTATTGAAGGCCTCGAAGTTTGTGATCAATGATGAATAATAAATGAAGAAAAATTTAATGAATACAATAAATGAAAGACAATAAATCAGTGAAACAATTGTAGAGAATGTTTTAGTTAGAGAGTGGGGAATGTTCTTGTTCTTGTATTCAATATCATGTGTCTTACAAAGTGACAATGGTCTCCTTTATATATGAGGGGGAGTCCCAACATAGTACATGTGTAATTATTACAAAGAGAGATGGATGGTACGACCATTTAATGCCACGGTACGAGCTTGTACTATTTTGTGTGCTTGGTCAGCTTTAATCATGTGCCTTTTAGGAGTTTCTCGCCTTTCCATGATGGTCATGGATCTACACTGCTCCGGGGTCGAGAACCTTCGATATGACCCCTCGATGCCAAAACTCGAACCTTCGAGCCTTCTGAGCGCTTTAATGATCGTAAAATCGGGTTCTCCGATTTTAGCCGTATATAGATAGTCCCCGCGTTTCTTAGAATGAAGTGATATGAAACGGCCTTAACTTCTTGCCTCTTCGACATCCCTATTATGACGTCAGTCTCTTCAAAGCATTAAATGATGGGACATTTAAAGTGTAACGACCCGGCCGGTCGTTCTGTGAGATTTACCCCGTTTCCCCCATTTCTGCATTTTTCATATATTGCTAGCCTGTTTTTGTTGTGTTGGGTCAATTGGTTTGGGACCGGAGTGGTCATGGTGAGAATTGAGTCATTTAGTCTCTTAAAGTAGCCTAATAGTTGAAAAAGTCAACTGAGAGTTGACTTATTGTGAACAACCTCGGAATGTGGATTTTATGGCTCGGATAGATTCTTTAGGTGATTTACGACTTAGGAGTGTGTTCGTAATGAAGTTGTGATGTCCGGTGTAGAATTAGGCTTGAATTGGCGAAAGTTAGTTTTTGGCGATTTTCGGTCTGCAGTGGAAAATAGGCTATCGGGGTCAGAATGGGATTTCGGAAGTTGGAGCAGGTCCGTAATGTCATTTTGAGTATGTGTGCAAAATTTCAGGTCAATCGAAGGTGTTTCAGTTGGTTTCGGCGTAGTTGATCTGGAAGTTTCAAAGTTAATAGGCTTGAATTTGATGTAATTTTGGTGTTTTCATGTTGTTTTTGGTTTTTCGAAGGCTCAACTAAGTTGGAATAATGCTATGGGGTGTGTTGGTATGTTTGGTTGGGGCCCCGAGGGGCTCGGGATTGATTTCAGATGGTTGGCGGAGTTTTGAACATGGAAAATTGCAGTAGATGGCTGCTGATGTAAGTTTCTGGTGTTGGCCGCACCTGCGGAAGGGTAGCCGCAGGTGCGATGTCGCAGGTGCGAAAGGCCATGCGCAGGTGCGGAAGGAGGCCGCTCCTGCGAAGCCGCAGGTGCGGAGAAGTGGCCGTAGGTGCGAAAATTATCCGTTAGTGGGAGTTCACAAGTGCACACCTGGGACCATAGGTGCGGTTCCGCAGGTGCGATTAAGTGTCAGCAGGTGCGGAATTGATGGGTAGAACAGTATAAAAGAGACCTCCGTAAAATTTTATTCATTTCACCATTGTTGCATGCGGTGTGGGCTCTTTTGAAGGAAAATGGAAGAGGAAATTCGTGGTTCCTCAGTGAAGGTAAGTTCCCGGGTTATTAAAGTCGTTTCTATGCTATTTTTTTCGGATTAGGCCTGTAAATTGAAGGATTAAAGTAGGAAAAGGTTGGGAGAAATGGTGGAGGATTGGAAAATTCTTTTGGCAATTTGGGTAGGCAATTGTGGTCGGATTGTGATGTTTTTGGTATGTGTAGAATTGTGGGAGGACGAGGTTTCTAGTGATGTAAAATTTATTAAATTCCGAGACGTGGGCCCGGGGCTTGAGTTTGGCCGAATTCTGAGATTCGTGTATAATTTGATAGTTTTCGATTGGGTTGTGTTCCTTTAGTATATATTAATGATTTTAAACTGGTTTTGGCTTGATTCGGAGCAATTGGGAGCCAATTTGAAGGGCAAGAGCATAGCGGACTAGTGTTGTGGCCCGGTAGAGGTAAGTAATGATTATAAACCTTGTCCTGAGGGTATGAAACCCCGGACTATGTTTTCTCACTGAATTTAGAATGGAACACATGTCGGATGACGAGTATGTGGCGCGCACTGATTTTTGGATTGGACTAGGTCCACTCTGCGGCAACTAATGAGTAGCATATTTCACCCAAAACCTTATGTTAAATTATGTTCTAAAGATTGTTGAAATATTTGGGTTATAAGTCGTGTTTGGGGCCTCGTGCCGATCTGTTTAGACCCCTTGGGGTTTTTTACTGCTGTTTTCCTCACTATTTATTGATGATTTCACTTAGTCACATTGATCTTACTGTTTTCGAAACTCAGCCTGATTTACACTACTTTGAGATTTAAAAATGATGTTTTGGGTCGAGTACCCTGTTTTACTGATTCGCCCGAGGGGCTTTTTGAGAGGTTCTACTGAGTGATGACGACGGCCTGATTGTGAGGATATGATACGCCACGAGGTGGCTTGATATTAGTGCTTGGGATGAAGGAGCCCCTCCGAAGCCTGCACACAACCCAGTGAGCGCACCGAGTGCCGAGTGCCGAGTGATTCGGAGGCATGAGTGACTATGAGGTGCTGAGAGACTGATTGCGAGTGATGGTGAGGTAGGTCCGAGGGGCTGATTATGAGTGACTTTGAGGTGCTGAGTGACTGATTACGAGTGATTGTGAGGTATGCCCGATGGGCTGATTATGAGTGACTGTGAGGCATGCCCGAGGGGCTGATTATGATACATGTTTTTACCGAGGGGATACTTATAGTTTTACTACTTTCACTCTAAACTTATGAAATATGTTTTGCCTGAAGGGCCTCTATATGATTCATTTCATTTTCATACTAAATCTTTCGGTTTGGAGCTGTTGAAAATATACATTTTTCAAAGTAAGGTTGTGCATATTGTGAATTGATGACATTAATTTTTATGTGTTTCCTTGCCGCTTAGACTTGATTTATTTTCATTACTACTGAGTTGGCGTACTCACATTACTCCCTGCACCCCTATGTTCAGATTCAGGTGCAGATACTGAGCATTAGCTATCTTTTCTGTGCGGAGCCGGAGTGCGGGATATAGAGGTAGGTGTTCAGCATCCGCAACATCTTTGTTTTCTCTTGTTGTTGTATCTAGCTATTTATTCGGGGTTTTTTTATTATAATAGTATACCTTTGGCTTATTTTTCTTAGATGCTCATGACATGTTGGCTCCGGGTTTTGGGGTTGGTGTCACTGCTTATTGGCCTAATGTATTTAGTATACTCTATATATATTACGAAATGCTTGAGATTGATCAGGATTATTGGCTAGCCTAGTTCCACGATAGGCGCCATCACGGTCGGTTTAGGATATGGGGTCGTGACAATTTGGTATCAGAGCCTAGGTTACATAGGACTCAACGGTCATGAGCAGATTTAGTAGAGTCTTGCGAATTGGTACGAAGACATCTATACTTTTCTTCGAAAGGCTGCCGAACTTTTAGGAAAAATTTCTATCTTTCTTGAACTCTTTCGTGCTAATCTATTGATTCTTGAAATATGAACTTACGTTTTTTCATTCTCTCACAGATGGTGAGGTCATGCCATACCGATCAGAGTGACCATACAATAGCTAGACCAGCGAGGGGTCGAGGCTGCGGTCGAGGTCGTGGTAGAGGTAGAGGGCCAGCTCGCGCAGCAGTCGGGACAGTACCACATGATCCCCTTATCGATCAGGATTAGGTTCCCGCTGATCGTGTTCCAGCGGGGCAGGGTCAGGCACCGGCAGTGCCTATGGTTATTCCGGGTCTTCAGGAGACCCTATCTTAGATATTGACAGTGTGCACCAGTTTGGCTCAGGCAGTTGCCGTGTCTTCTACTGCCACACAACTCAGGCCGGAGGAGGCAATCAGACTCCGGCTGCCCCGGCACCTGAGCAGGCTGCACGGGGTATTCAGGCACCTGGAGCAGCCCCAGCTCAGCCAGTTGCTCCGGTCCAGGATTATGTAGTCCCTGCTATGCCTGAGGACGAGCAGTGCAGGTTGGAGAGGTTTAGCAGACTTCAGCCTCCGACTTTCAGCGGTACAGAGGGCGAGGATTCCTAGGGGTTTCTAGATAAGTGCCAGAGGATACTACGTACTGCGGGTATTTTGGAGACCAGTGGGGTCTCATTTGTTACATTTCAATTTGCGGGTGATGCCTTTACTTGGTGGGAGTCATTCGAGAGGCGTAGGCCGGTTGGTTCGGTACCTCTCACCTGGTAGCAGTTCTCCACGATCTTTTTGGAGAAGTACGTTCCTTAATCCCACAGAGAGGAGAAACGCATGTAGTTTGAGCAGCTGCGCCAGGGAGAGTTATCAGTTACTCAGTACGAGATGAGGTTTTCCGAGTTGGCTAGGCATGCTTCTGAGATTGTCCTTACTGATAGGGAGAGGGTGAGGAGGTTTGTAGATGGTCTTTCTTATCAACTCCGACTATTTATGACTCGGGAGAGAGTACCGGGTGCTTTATTCGAGTAGGTTGTTGACGTAGCTCGAGATATTTAGTCCATTCTCCGCAAGGAGCGGGAGGAGATGGAGGTCAAGAGGCCTCGTGGTTCAGGCAGTTCTAGTGGTGCTCTCTTCAGGGGGCAGTTTCAGCAGGGTAGGGGCCGTTCATTCAGGCCTCTTCAGTTAGGCCGCCCAACATATAGTGGTTCATCTTTGGGGCATGGTCCTCGTGGTTCTCAGTCAGGCCGTACATAATTTGGTGCCCTCGCAGCTCAGAGTGCAGCTCGAGCACCCCCAGTTTAGAGTTCTTCTATGCATGAGTCTCCTAGTGGCCGTTCGGGTGCTAGGGGTTTCTATCAGTCCCTGCCTCCAGCTCCAGGGAGTTGTTATGAGTGTGGAGAGTTCGGGCACGTGTGGAGGAAGTGTCCCCGCCGTTCCAGTGGATCTTCTCAGTAGAGGGGCCAACCATCGGCTTCAGCTCCAGTTACTTCACCACCCGCCCAGGCAGCCAGGGGTGGTAGTCAGTCAACCAGAGGCCGCCCTAGAGGGGGAGGTCAGGCTTGCATGTATGCATTTCCAGCCAGGCTAGATGCTATGGCTCAGATACCGTGATCGCAAGTATTGTCTCAGTCTGTTGCCGAGATGCCTTGGCTTTATTTGACCCTGGTTCTACATATTCCTATGTTTCTTCATATTTTTCCCGTTTTCTGGATATGCCCTGTGAATCTCTAGTCACCACTGTTCATGTGTCGACTCTGATAGGCGATACTGTTGTTCTGGACCATGTGTATCGGTCGTGCATGATATCTATTCGGGGTATGGAGACCCGAGTGGACCTACTGTTGCTCAGCATGATCGATTTTGATGTGATATTGGGCATGTATTGGTTATCTCCGTGCCATGTGGTTCTTGATTGTCACGCTAAGACCGTGACCTTAGCTATGCCAGGGTGTCCAAGGGTTGAGTTGAGAGGTTCTTCTGAGTATATGCCTAGCAGGGTGATTTCCTATCTGAAGGCTCAGCGCATGGTTGAGAAAAGGTGTTTATCTTATTTGGCCTTTGTGAGGGATGTCGGTGGTGAGACTCCCGCTATTGATTCAGTTTTTGTGGTCCGTGACTTTCCGGATGTGTTTCCTCCAGACCTGCCAGGTATGCCACCTAACAGGGATATTGATTTTGGTATTGGCTTGGTGTCAGGAACCTAACCTATTTCTATTCCACCTTATCGTATGGCACCAGCGGAGCTAAAGGAATTGAAGGAGTAGCTTCTGGAACTCCTGGATAAGGGGTTCATTCGGCCTGGTGTGTCACCTTGGGGTGCACCAGTGTTTTTCCTGAAGAAGAAGGATGGGTCTATGCGTATGTGTATTTATTATCGGCAGCTGAACAGAGTTACGGTGAAGAATCAGTATCCCTTGCCCCGCATTGATGATTTGTTTGACCATCTTCAAGGAGCCAGAGTGTTTTCCAAGATTGACTTTAGATCTGTGTATCATCAGTTGAAGATTCGGGATTCTGACATTCCGCAGACTGTTTTCAGGACCAGATATGGTCGTTATCAGTTCTTGGTTATGTCATTTGGGCTGACCAATGCCCCAGCTGCATTCATGCAATTAATGAACAACGTGTTTCATCCTTACCTTGATTCTTTTGTCATTGTGTTCATTGATGAAATCCTGGTTTATTCTCGTAGCCAAGAAGAGCATTCTTAGCATTTGAGAGTTGTGTTACAGAGGTTGAAGGAGGAGAAGCTTTATGCAAAATTCTCCAAGTGTGAGTTTTGGCTTGGTTCGGTATCTTTCTTGGGGAACATGGTGTCTAGTGAGGGTATTCAGGTTGATCCAAAGAAGATAGAGGTGGTGCAGAGTTGGCCCAGACCGTCCTCAACTACAGAGATTAGGAGTTTCCTTGGTTTGGCGGGATATTACCGTTGCTTTGTGGAGGGATTCTCTTATATTGCTTCGCCTTTGAACAGATTGACCTAGAAGGGTGCTCCATTCATATGGTCTGATGAGTGTGAGGAGAGCTTTCAGAAGCTCAAGTCAGCATTGACCACAACTTCGGTACTAGTTTTGCCTACTGGTTTGGGTTCTTACACAGTTTATTATGATGCTTCTAGAGTTGGTTTGAGCGCGGTATTGATGCAGGATGGTAGGGTGATTGCCTACGCGTCTAGAGAGTTGAAGGTGCACAAGAAGAATTATCTAGTTCACGATCTTGAGTTAGCTGCCATTGTTCATGCCTTGAAGATTTGGCGGCATTATTTGTATGGAGTGTAGTGTGAGATTTTTACTGACCATTGTAGTTTGCAGTATCTACTGAGGCAGAAGGACCTGAATTTGCATCAGAGGATATGGTTAGAGCTTCTCAAGGATTATGACCTCACTATCTTATATCATCCGGGGAAGGCCAATGTAGTGGCTGATGCTCTGAGTCGCAGAGTACAGAGTTTGGGGAGTCTAGCCTACCTTTGCGTAGCAGAGCGGCCATTAGCCCTTGATGTTCAGCCCTTAGCGGGTCGGTTTGTGAGATTGGATCTATCAGAGCCCCCGCGAGTGTTGGCTTGTGTAGCCTCTAGGTGTTCTCTTTACGATCATATTAGATCACGCCAGTATGATGATCCACATTTGCTTGTTCTTCAGGACAGGTTCTGTCGCGGTGATTCCAGGGATGTGGTTATTGGTGATGATGGGGTCATGGGGATGCAGGGCCGGATTTGCGTTCCCAATGTAGATGGGCTTCGACACTTCATTCTAGCAGAGGCTCATAGTTCGCGATATTCCATCCATCTGGGTGCCACAAAGATGTATCAGGATTTGAGGCAGCATTATTGGTGGAGGAGGATGAAGAAAGATATTGTGGAGTTTGTGGCTCGATGTCTCAACTGTCAGCAGGTCAAGTGTGGGCACGAGAGACCAGGTGGATTGCTTCAGAGATTTGATATTCCTGAGTGGAAGTGGGAGCGGATCACCATAGACTTCGTAGTTGGACTCCCACAGACTTCGAGGAGGTTTGATGCTATATGGGTTATTGTGGATCGGCTGACCAAGTCCGCGCACTTCATTCCTGTTAGTACTACTTATTCCTCGAAGAGGTTAGCTGAGATTTATATCAGGGAGATTGTCTGGTTGCATGGGGTTCCAGTTTCTATCATTTCCGACAGAGGTACTCAGTTCACATCTCAATTTTGGAGAGCCGTGCAGAGAGAGTTGGGTACTCAGGTTTAGTTGAGCACAACGTTTCATCCTCAGACCGACAGGTAGTCGGAGCGTGCCATCCAAATTTTGGAGGATATGTTGCGTGCTTGTGTGATTGACTTTGGTGGTTCATGGGACCAGTTTCTGCCACTAGCGGAGTTTGCATATAATAACAGCTATCAGTCGAGTATCCAGATGGCTCCGTATGAGGCTTTATATGGTAGGAGGTGCAGATCTCCAGCGGGTTGGTTTGAGCCGGGAAAGGCTAGGCTATTAGGAACAGACTTGGTTCAGGATGCGTTGGGTAAGGCGAAGTTGATTCAGGAGTGGCTTCTCATGGTGCAGTCTAGGAAGAAGAGTTATGCGGACCGGAAGGTCCGAGATATGTCTTTCATGGTTGGGGATAAGGTGTTGCTGAAGGTGTCACCCATGAAGGGTGTTATGAGATTCGGGAAGAGGGGGAAGCTGAGTCCCAGGTTCATTGGGCCATTTGAGGTGCTTTAGAGGGTTGGAGAGGTGGCTTATAGGCTTGCTATGCCTCACAGTTTATCGGGTATTCATCCGGTGTTCCACGTCTTGATGCTCCGAAAGTATGTTGGTGACCCATCTCATGTTTTGGACTTCAGCACGGTTCAACTCGAGGGTGATATGTCATATGAGGTAGAGCTAGTGGCTATTTTGGGTCAACAGGTCAGGAAGCTGAGGTCTAAGGATATAGTTTTAGTGAAGGTTCAGTGGAGAGACCAGCCGGTGGAGGATGCCACCTGGGAGACCGAGCGGGATATGCGGGCCAGATATCCTCACTTATTCGAGACTCCACGTATGTGTCTAAACTCGTTCGAGGGCGACCGTTTGTTTAAGAGTGGGAGGATGTAACGACCCGGCCGGTCGTTCCATGAGATTTACCCTGTTTCCCCCATTTCTGCATTTGTCATATATTGCTAGTCTATTTTTGTTGTGTTGGGTCAGTTGGTTTGGGCCCAGAGTGGTCATGGTGAGAATTGAGGCATTTAGTCTGTTAAAGTAGTCTAATAGTTGAAAAAGTCAACTGAGAGTTGACTTATTGGTGAACAACCTCAGAATGCGGATTTTATGTCTCAGATAGATTCTTTAGGTGATTTGCGACTTAGGAGTGTGTTCGTAATGAAGTTGTGATGTCTGATGTAGAATTAGGCTTGGATTGGCGAAAGTTAATTTTTGGTGATTTCCAGTCGGCGGTGGAAAATAGGCTATCGGGGTTGGAATGGGATTCCGGAAGTTGGAGCAAGTCCGTAATATCATTTTTAGTATGTGTGCAAAATTTCAGGTCAATCGGAGGTGTTTCGGTCGATTTCAGCGTAGTTGACGAAATTTGGAAGTTTCAAAGTTCATAGGCTTGAATTTGATGTAATTTTTGTGTTTTCATGTTGCTTTTGGTGTTTTTAAGGCTCGACTAAGTTGGAATGATGCTATGGAGTGTGTTTCTATGCTTGGTTGGGGCCCCGAGGGGCTCGGGATTGATTTCGGATGGTTGGCGGAGTTTTGAACTTCGAAAATTGCAGCAGATGGCTGCTGGTGTAAGTTTCTGGTGTTGGCCGCACCTGCGGAAGGGTAGCCGCAAGTGCGATGTCGCAGGTGCGAAAGGCCATGCGCAGGTGCGGAAGGAGGCTAGGAAAGGGAAATCTGCATATGCGAAGATATGGCCGCACCTGCGAAGCCGCAGGTGCGGAGAAGCGGATGTAGGTGTGAAAATTGGTCCGTTAGTGAGATTTCGCAGGTGCACACCTGGAACCGTAGGTGCGGGTCCGTAGGTGCGATTAAGTGTCCGCAGGTGCGGAATTGCTAGGAAGAACATTATAAAAGAGACCTCCAAGAAATTTCATTCATTTCACCATTGTTGCATGTGGTTTGAGCTCTTTTGAAGGCAAATTGAAGAGGAAATTCGTGGTTCTTCAGTGAAGGCAAGTTCCCGGGTTGTTAAAGTTGTTTCTATGCTATTTTGTTCGGATTAGGCTTGTAAATTCAAGGATTAAAGTAGGAAAAGGTTGGGAGAAATGGGTGGAGGATTGGAAAATTCTTTTGGCAATTTGGGTAGGCAATTGTGGTCGGATTGTGATGTTTTTGGTATGTGTAGAATCGTAGGAGGACGAGGTTTCTAGTGCTGTAAAATTTATCAAATTCTGAGACGTGGGCCCGGGGCTCGGGTTTGGCCGAATTTCGAGATTCTTGTATAATTTGATAGTTTTCGATTGGGTTGTGTTCCTTTAGTATATATTAATGATGTTAAACTGGTTTTGGCTAGATTCGGAGCAATCGGGAGCCAATTTGAGGGGAAAGAGCATAGCGGACTAGTGTTGTGGCCCGGTAGAGGTAAGTAATGGTTATAAATCATGTCCTGAGGGTATGAAACCCCGGAATACGTATTTCTCACTGATTTTAGAATGGCGCACATGTCGGATGATGAGTATGTGGCGCGCAATGATTTTTTAATTGGACTAGGTCCACTCCGCGGCAGCTAATGAGTTTCATATTTTACTCAAAACCTTATGTTAAATTATGTTCCAAAGATTGTTGAAATATTTGGGCTATAAGCCGTGTTTGGGGCCTCGTGCCGATCTGTTTAGACCCCTTGGAGGCTTTTTACTGTTGTGTTCCTCAATAATTATTGATGATTTCACTCAGTCACATTGTGCTTGCTCTTTTTGAAACGCAACCTGATTTACACTACTTTGAGATTTAAAAATGATGTTTTGTGTAGAGTACCCTGTTTTACTGATTCGCCCGAGGGGCTTTTTGAGAGGTTTTGCTGAGTGAGGCCGAGGGCCTGATTGTGAGGATATGATACACCACGAGGTGGCTGGATATTAACGCTTGGGCTGAAGGAGCCCCTCCGGAGTCTGTACACACCCCCAGTGAGCGCATCGAGTGTTGTACCGAGTTTCGAGTGACGAGTGATTGGGAGGTATGAGTGACTGATTATGAGTGATGATGAGGTATGCCCGAGGGGCTGATTATGAGTGACAGTGAGGTGCTGAGTGACTGATTACGAGTGATGGTGAGGTATTACCGAGGGGATGATTATGAGTGACTGTGAGGCATGCCCGAGGGGCTGATTATGATACATGTTTTGCCCGAGGGGCTACTTATGAGTTTACTACTTTCACTCTGAACTTATGAAATATGTTTTGCCCGAGGGGCCTCTATATGATTCATTTCATTTTCATACTAAATCTTTCGGTTTGGAGCTGTTGAAAATATACATTTTTCAAATGACTTTTCTGAGGTTGGTTTTAAGGCCTGACGATTTCAGATATCTATTTTTATACTATTGCGATGTAAGGCTGTGCATATTGTGAATTGATGAAATTGATTTTTATGTGTTTCCTTGCCGCTTAGACTTGATTTATTTTCATTACTACTGAGTTGGCGTACTCACATTACTCCCTGCACCCCTATTTGCAGATTCAGGTGCAGGTACCGAGCATTAGCTATCTTTTCTGTGCAGAGTCGGAGTGCGGGATATGGAGGTAGTTGTTCAGCGTCCGCAGCATCTTCGTTTTCCCTTCTTGTTGTATCTAGCTATTTATTCGGAGGTTTTGTATTATAATAGTATACCTTTGGCTTATTTTTCTTAGATGCTCATGACATGTTGGCTTCGGGTTTTGGGGTTGGTGGCACTTTTTATTGGCCTAATATATTTTGTAAACTCTGTTTATATTAGGAAATGCTTGAGATTGATCGGGATTATTGGCTAGCCTAGTTCCACGATAGGCGCCATCACGGCCGGTTTAGGATTTGGGGTCATGACAAAAAGTTACACAGAGGTCGCCGTCAACACAATTATCGAGAAGCCCATGAACCGTTGGTTTGACCTTTTCGCTTCAATGCATGCCCAAAAGACGTCTATAAACACTTCAATCACTTGCCTTTTAATAATGTTACATCTTCTTCAAACCTTCAAACTTTTACCAAGTGTTTACCACTCTTATCTTCTATATGTGTTTTCTTCTTCGTCTTTTCTCTTCAAAACTCAATTATAACCATGGAAAGAACTTCCAAAACGGTAGCTCAAAAGGAGGGAGCCGCTTCTTCAACACGCCTGTCTAAGGGCAAGTCAAGAACTCCTTCTACAATTGAACAATGCATCCCTGGCCCTTCCGACACCGTCTCCGATTTCACGATTGAAAAACCCCCTTCTACACCGGGCTGATGTTAGCCATTGTCTCGATATATAAGTGTAGTATCCGATACAGAGAGGGTAAAACTCGACTACCGTTGGGGGGAGGTGGCCCGAGTAGAAGTCCCTACAGCTTACGAAAGCATAGTCACGCATAAGACTGGCTTTCTCAGCGTATATACATACCCTTTTGCCTTAGGTGCCGTAGATTCTTCCTCTCCACCGATTGACCCGGTGATTCTTGATTTTTTCCATCAATACCAAGTGACACTCGGTATGATTTATCCTTCCCTTTGGATGATTTCATATATGATTCGACACATTACCAACATGGTCGAGGGAATGACTTTCACCCTCGACCACTTGATCAGATTATACAACCTCCGTCTCTTCCGAGGGTGCCTAATTAAGATGCACCGTCGGTCTACCAAGGCACTATTCACTTGCATCGATGAGGATAAGGATTGGGGATGGATGAGCCAATTTGTTAGAATCAGAACTTCGGACGTCATCCCTGCTGATAGAATACCGTTCCCGGAGGAATGGAATATGAAACGTAAGTACCCCTGAATTGAGCATGTTTTGCCATCGCTTTTTTTCTTGACTGATTTTCTTCTAATTGTGTAGCCACCATTTGGTTTCCCGGCACGGTCCAGGACCATCCGAGGTGGGTCAAACTTTTGGACTCTGATTTTCCATACAATAAATGTGTCTGGGACGATCTAGCTAAAACATGGCGACAGGCTAAGAATCACGGTATGCTCTCATGGTTATTGTTTTCTCATTCTTTGTAAGTACTTTCGATGGTGGTGATTTTTTATATAACATGCTTCCACAAACTTGGTGAAGGTGTGTTGATGAGATCGCCCCCACCTAGTGAGGACGAGGCTCCGAAGATTTCCAAGGACAAGAAAAGGAAAAAAGAGGCCTCAGAGGAGTCTCCAAAATCCAAAAGGGCAAAGGCTCGGAAGCCCAAGACCGATGCGACGGTCCTATCCTAATAGTCGTTGAGAGACTGCGAGCTGAGGAAGAAAGTGATGATATCTGCCCTTTGGTACAAAGGGAAAAAATAAGCGTTGATTCTTCGAGAGCTGTTGGACGGTCGTCTACTGAGCTGGAGGCGGCCGATGCAGACCTGCCTCGAGTTGAGGAGACCCTCGAGTATGGTTTAGGCGCAGTCCCCGAGATGCTCATCAGACATGGCATAGTCCGTGTTGATGAGCTCGGAGGGCTTGCTACTAGAGCTTTTCGGGGTCGGGAAGAAGCCTTGATGGAGGCTGATGTTGCCGGTGGATTTTACTCGGGCCCATCATTTTTTCAAAGGGAGATACGAGATGCTCAAGACAGGAATGTTCCCGGTTTGGGGACCTCTCGTGGAGAGGATGATCAATTTGGAGACTATTTTGAAGGTGTAGAGGAGGAGACCGATGTTGATGTCCCCGTTCCCCTAGAGGATGCCAAAATGCTCCAAAATCAGGTGACATTTTCGAAATAATATGTTGTTCCTCAATTTTCTATTCATGCTTTCTGATTTTCTTCCTTTGTGTTGTAGGTCAAGAAGCTGTATGATCAAGCCTTCACCAATATGCAAGATGAGTTGAATCATCGTGGAGAGGAGCTTGAGAATCTTACGTCGGAATCAATTGAGCTAGAGGCTCTATGCGCCTGAAAAGAGGAGGAACTAATCAACCTACGGGCATGCTCGGAGAGGGCGCTCCAAAAGAGGGCCGATTTCATCGAGCAGGTACTGGGGTACCCACAATCTTATCTTTCGTTGCCATACTTGGTGCTAATCGGCTTTATTTTCTGCGTCTTTCAGATTAGACAGAAGGATGCCCTGGTGGGGCGGCTCCGAGAGGATGTAGTGGTCAAGGACACCGAAATCCTTGAGCAGGCACGGCTAAACGATATCGCGGCTTCGGAAAGGGACGCGCCTCGGGGGAAGCTATCCTCGATTCAAGACCTTCTTCGAAGTTCTCAGGAGGAGGCTACTGCATTATCTGCGGCCAAGTCCGAGACCGACGAGTTTGTCTCCTCATACAAAAGGGATGCTGCTGCCAGGGAGATATCCGAGAAGGCCGAGTTAAACTGGCTGGGGTGGTTTCCCATGCTCGCTTACAAGCCAGGAGGCAAGCCTTAGAGGAAGCGAGCACCAAAGGTGTCGATTTCTCTGCCGAGATTGAAGAGGCCAGGGCCCTGGAAAAAGAATCGACAGTGTCGACTATGTCAGATGAGGGCTCTAAAAGCGGCTCGGGCAATAGAGAAGGCGAAAAGTAGATTAACTCGGGGTGAATTTTTGTACATGGGACCCTCAGGGGGAATTTTTTAGGAATACCCTTGTAAATACATTTTTGAAATAAAATATCTCTTTGCTTCATATCTACCAATCTTTGCCATGCAATGCTTACGCAAAAGTCTACTTCCAAGCTTTAATTTTAGCTCTTCAGAACCCGTACTTGCAATAATAGAGCCCCTCGAGATCGAACACCTTCTCGATGCTAGGTAGGAATGGGGGTTTTGGCCCCTCGAAATCCGTATAACAATGTTATTCATATGACATGACCATGAAGTGACCGAGGTGGACCCACCGGCACACTTCCCCAAAAGCTATAATAACTTTTCCAGAATTAATTGGCCTTCAAAATAATTGAATAGCCGCCACTCCTTCAATATTTATACTTGCTTCCTCTTCAGTTTAAGTCTTGGAGATTTGCAAAACATAGCTTTCTCTTTAACGTTCTCTCTCTTTTCTCATCTTGCGAAACTGTTTAAGCTTTCTTCCTCTTTGCCTTGTTTAAGCAGTTATGTCTTCCATGCCCGAATCCATTCACCAAGAAGAGGAAAATCTTACCTCTACATCTTTCCTAGCCGGTGGTACACCGCCAGCATACGGCGTGTTAACCTCGAGCTGCTTTGCTTTGAAGAAAGACTTTGCACTGGAGAAACCCTTCGATGCCCGGGGCCATCGATAGCATGCATCGACGTTCATCCGATCGATAGAAGAAATCCACCTTGAGGCCATGAGAAGAGACTGCGGATAGGGAGAAAATGGGGTGGTGCAGATACCTTCCCGAGAAGAGAATATTATGGCTCACACAGAAGGATTCTTGAACGTGTATACGTACCCATTTACATTGCGTCCCCTCGACCGCCTTGTGCTCGAGTTTTTCCAAAGGTATCGAGTCACTCTGGCTCAAATTCATCCATCCTTCTAGCGGATAGTGTTGATGATGAGTTACTTTACCGAAAAGCCTAAGCTTGAGTTCCCCCTTAGCCACCTTATCAGATTATATCAGCCTCTACATTATCGGGGCCTGATTATGTTACGACGCCGATCCACCAAGCCTTTCATTGCCAGTGACGAAGAGGACCAAAACTGAGGATGTATGAGTCGGTTTATCCTAGTAAGGAACGTCGATATCATTCCTGCAGAGTTCCTTCTGTTCCCCGAGAAATGGAACTTCAAACGTAAGCTACGTCGTACCTTAGTGCCCTTTACTTTGGTTGATTTATAAGAATGTTTCTTTATTTTTCTCAATGGTCATGTGAATGTCGGAAGAGATCCCCAATCTTGCGGACTGGACTCGGAGGCTGGCAGCTTCGTCGTCCTATGATTAACACAAGTGGCGAGATCAGTCGAAGGGAAGATGGGAAGCAAAGCACCACGGTATGAGCCATGCGATTGCCTTTTTGAGGAATGCTTCCTTTTATGCGTATTAACTCCTATACCGCAGGGGTTGGTGGATTCTCAGAGATGAGGTTGTGCCTCTTCGAGGAGAGAGAAGGACCATCGGCTTCGGAGCCGAGGGAGGATAAAAAGAGGAAAAAGTCCTCGATGGATGAGGACATTCTCACCGAGGCGGCGTCTGTATAGAGACACAAAAGGGAAACTGTTGCTGATGAGGACTTCATATGTGTTGGCTATTCTGTGGATATTAGCTCTCCTCGGGAGGGTGGTTCTTCATCTATGGCTTGAACCAGGCCCCCCCTCGAGGCCTCCGATCCTGCTGGTCCTGGGACCTCTAGCCTCGAGAGTGAGGTTCCACGAGAAGGAAAGAGGAAGAGTCTTTCACCATCGTCTGCTTCCTACCTCGAAGTGGGGTCTCAAGCGATCATATCCCCATCGAGAGCGGTTCAAATGGGGTCGACGGGACCAGGCCAATAGACACACGCTCAACTTTTGAGGAGGCTCAACGGCTCTGCTCCGTGGTGAGTTTGGCTGATTTTGGTGTCTTTTCAGCTATAAATCTTCATTCTTTGAACTGAAGCTTCATTTCCGTAGGTTTTTGACAAGCTCAAGTTCGAGCTGCTTCGCTGTGAGACCAGGTTTGTGGGAAGCTTTGGGCAAGGAAAAATCTCTCAGGACTCTTTGCAATAAGAAGACAAAAGTGTTGATACATCTTCGGTCGGAGTTTCATCGTAGTTGAAACTATAAAGGCAATCTCGAGCGTCAGGTAACCCATATCCTGAAGGAGTACATGCTTCCTTTCCCGCTTTTGGGAACTAATGTTTCAGTGCTTCAGGTGTAGAGAAAAATGGAAACGCTGGAACGCCTTTGGGGCGAGGTCGGGCAAGTGAATTCCGAATGCGATGCGCTGAAGGCGCATATAGGCGTTAATGTTGTGGCCCAAAGGAATGCCTTGGCCAAGGCCTCTGCCCTCGAGGTACAACTTCGTAATGCTCGAGAAAGTAGCATGATTTAGACGACCAGGATTACCAAGCTCGAGAATGATCTTTTGAATATGAAGGTTGAGGTCGTGAACGCCTGGGTTGAAGCTGAAAAAGTTTTAGCGAAGGCCGACAAGAAGGTGGCCATTTATTTGAAAGATGCTGCTGATGCTCGGCGAGCTGAGGGAAGAATTTGATAGAGAGATGAGGGGAAACGAGTATGCCCGATGCAGGTCTCGGAGGGAGACCCTCGAAGAGATTCATGCTAGTGGCTTTGAACTCTTAGAAGAGATAAAGCAGGCCGGGGCGGATGAGATAGTCGCCAAATTTTTCCTTTCCTCTTGAGCTGGTGCTGATATTTGAAGGCCGGCGTGGGAGCTGGTCTGAGGGGCCTTTGAGGGAGTTGGTCTTGCGAGTGGACTAGATTTCCTTCTTTGTTGTTTGTATAAAACTCCTGTGGGAGCATTGTAAATGTGTATTTGTAGCACACACACACACACACACACACACACACACACACACACACACACACACATATATATATATATATAATTATCCCGATGAATTGGATTTTGAAATGAAACCCTCGGGGTTATAAACTGGCCCTGAGGCTTTTTTAGTCGGCCCGTGGGCTCTTACGCATTGGGTCGACATGACCTTTGATGTAGCTGGGGACTTGGGCTCTTACGCATCTTGCCCTGAGGAGATTTAGTTAACCTTTTAGGGCTCAGCCTCTGATTCGGGTTTTGACTCGAGCTCATCGACCCTTAGGTTTTTAAATTGGCCTTGAGGTTCTTTGGGTCGGTACGACTTTTAATGCAACTGGCGACTTGGGCACTTACACCTTAGGTCGGTACAACCTTTAGTGTAGTTGGAGACTTGGGCTCTTATGCATTTGGCCTTGAGGCGCTTTAGTTAATCGTTTGGGGCTCAGTCTCCGATTCGGGTTTCGACTCGAGCTCATCGACCCTTAGGTTTTTAAATTGGCCCCAAGGCTTTTTGGATCAGTATGAACTTTAAAGCAACTGGCGACTTGGGCTCTTACGCGTTAGGTCGGTACAACCTTTAGTGTAGCTGGAGACTTGGGCTCTTATGCATTTGGCCTTGAGGCGCTTTAGTTAACC
Organism: Nicotiana paniculata; assembly: GCA_005239505.1. NCBI lineage: Eukaryota > Viridiplantae > Streptophyta > Magnoliopsida > Solanales > Solanaceae > Nicotiana > Nicotiana paniculata. The sequence continues at coordinate 42,526 of ML302752.1, read as the reverse complement.
GTTTAGGGCTCAGTCTCCGATTCGGGTTTCGACTCAAGCCCATCGACCCTTAGGTTTTTAAATCGGCCTCGAGGCTTTTTGGATCAGTATGACCTTTAAAGCAGCTGGCGACTTAGGCTCTTACGCATTAGGTCGGTACGACTTTTAACTAGTTCTTTTTGAAGCTTTTTTGAAGTAATTGGAGGCCTTGTGATTTTATGATGACAGTCGGACGTCTTCGAGTCGTGCCAATTTGGCCGGAGCCATATGACAGTGGTCATTGTATTTGGCCATAGCCTTTAGTCCCCGAGTGAGATAGCATCAGCGTCTATATCGAGGGTATGCCTTTTTAGGGGTCTTACAAGTTCGATATATAGCCTTGACTTTGATATCGGGATTATGCCTTTTTAAGGTCTTACAAATTTTTACATGCCTTGCTTGAGGTCTTACAGTTTTGACGTTGCCTCTTGGAGGCCTTACGTTGGTGCCTTATGGAGGGCTTATAAGCTCGAAGTTGTCAGCCCTGAGGTCTTATGGCTTTGGGTTTTTGATGACTCGATAGGGTGACAGTCGAAGACAGTCCCCGAGTTGGGATTGATATTGCCTCATGGAAGTCTTGCATTGGTGCCTCATGGAGGTCTTATGAGCTCGACGTTGCCGGCCCTGAAGTCTTATAGCTTCGAGTATTTGATGACTCGATAGGGTGACTGTCGAGGATAGTCCCCGGAACGGGATTGATATTGCCTCATTGAGGGATTAAATTGGTGCCTCATGGAGGGCTTATGAACTCGAAGTTTCCGGCCCTGGGGTCTTATGGCTTTGAGTTTTTGGCGTCAGTCGTCGAGTGTTTTGGAATTTTCTGGCCCTGGGGCCGTTTCTTGTGAAAATGGCAAACTTCTTTGATGTGCGAAGTGTTTTGATGATAGAAGATTGTCTTTCGATTAGTTGGTACAAGTGTACATTTTTTCACCATCGAGGGTTCGATGACTCTATGTGGACACAGTTCATTCGGCCGTTTGGTCTTATACATCATTCTCCTATTGAGACCCTCTTTGGCTCATTTTATTTTCTTTGAGGAGGTGATCTCCCGGGGGATGTCCCTCAACATTTGAGGCTGATTGAAGAGAAGCCTTGAATGCTTGTTGAGTTTTCCTTAGGTAGCATATGGATGCTGCCTCGTTAAAAACCTCATCTATAAAACCCATTTGGGATAAAATCTGACGTGAGGGAAAAATAGCGCAACACATGCCTTAAAACCTAAGGCCTTCGAGCTAGAGGGTGATACGATTCTATTAAATCGAATACCTGTACATAAGTTAGCGTAAAATGTGAAGGAAAAAGGGAGACGATTGTACCATAGCTTTGGTGGCTTTCAAGCCTCGATATGCTTCGGTTATTCGTTCCGAGGACGCGCCAGAGTCCTTTATTCGTTCATCCGAGGATGTAATTTGCGATTGCTACTCAGATGTTTGCTTGTTTTTTGGTTCCTTCGATGTAGAAGGTGTCGATGCCACATCGTGCACTACGAACATTTCGTTTGCCGTGTGCTGCTCTCCGTAAACTTTTTCTACTCCATCCTTTGTAAGAAACTTCATCATTTGATAAAGGGTTGACATCACCGCCCTCATACCATGAATCCATGGCCTTCCAGGCAATGCATTGTATCTCATGTCACCTTCGATGACATGAAACTTGGTATCTTGAATTGTACCGGCCACGTTGACTGGGATGATGAATTCCCCTTTTGTTGTATCGCTTGACATGTTGAATCCGTTGAGGACTCGAGAGGCGGGCACGATTTGGTCAAGCAATCCGAGTTGCTCTACCACCTTCGACCTAATGATGTTGGCCGATCTACCTGGATCCACGGGCACACGTTTAATTTGAAATTTATTCAAAAGAAAAGAAATTACCAGTGCGTCATTATGAAGTTGAGACAATGTCCCGATGTCCTCTTCGTCGAATGAAAGGGCGTCTCCAGGTATGTAGCTCCGAGTTCGCTTTTCTCTGGTGATGGATACTTTTTTTTGCTTAAACATTGGTCCCAGAGGGACGTCGACTCCACAAATAATCATGTGGATGACGTGTCATGGTTCTTCTGTTTCATATTTCTTGTCTACCTCTCTTTCCCGAAATTGGTTTTTAGCTCGGTCACTGAGGAACTCTCGTAGGTGCCCTTTGCTAATCAGTCGGGCCACCTCTTCTCGAAGCTATCTACAATCCCCGGTCCTATGACCGTGGGTGCCTTCATATTCGCATATTAAGTTGGGGTTCCTCTGTGAAGGATATTATAGCACGGGTCTTGGCCACCCTGTGTCCCAGATTTTACTTATGGCCGATACAGTGTCTGAAACATCGATGTTGAATTTGTACTCAGATAGCCGGGGTGCCTTTACCAGCCCTATGTGCCTGTCGAACCCTGCTTTGTTCATGAGTCCCCGAGGATTTTGTCCTCGGTCCATCCTTTGGTCACTTCGAGGTATGTTACACCTAGGGATATTCCTCTAATTTTCTATGTACAGTTGATACCTTTCTTCGCTTGGCGTCAGCTCTCTTTCCGGGAGCCTCAATTTCTTTGCTAAGAGCCTGCTAGGATACACCAAGCCCAAGGGGGCCTCCAATTGGTCATGCTCGACTCAGATCTTCGACTGATACCTGTTGTGTATATCCGCTGAAACTACGACGTGATACTCGATCAAGTTCTATTTCAAGTACTTTGAGGCTATCGAGCTTTGCTCATTCAAGCCCTGGGCGAAGTCTTGTACTTCAAAATCATCGGACACCGGTGGTAATTCCATCCTTTCCAGCTGGAATAGGGACATAAATTCCTTTAGCATCTCATTCTCTTTGCGTGATTTTTAAGACATCATACTTCCTCGTGGCGACCTTGATGGCACCAGCATGTGCTTTCACAAAAGAGTCTACCATCATGGCAAACGAATCTATCGAGTTTGGGGGCATTTTATGATACCACATCATGGCCCCTTTTCATAGTGTTTCTCCAAAGTTTTTCAATAAGACGAATTCAATCTCGTCATCTTTTAGGCATTCCCTTTCACAGCACAAGTGTAACCTGTAATGTGCTCATTGGGGTCTGAGGTCCCATTGTACTTCGGGAATCGGGCATTCTGAATTTCTTCGGGATGGGCTTCGAGGCTACACTTGATGGAAATGGCTTTTGCACGAACTTTATCGAATCTACACCTTTATCGAATCTACACCCACAGTGGGCGCAAAACTATTTACTCTTTGTGATCAATGATGAACAATAAATGAAGAACAATTTAATGAATACAATAAATGAAAGGCAATAAATCAGTGAAACAATTTTAGAGAATGTTTTAGTTAGAGAGTAGAGAATGTTCTTGTTCTTGTATTCAATATCATGTGTCTTACAAAGCGAAAAGGGTCCCCTTTATATATGAGGGGGAATCCCAACATAGTACATGTGTAATTATTACAAAAGAGAGATGGCTGGTATAACCATTTAATGCCACGGTACAGGCTTGTACTATTTTGCGTGCTTGGTCAGCTTTAATCATGTGCCTTTAGGGAGTTTCCCGCCTTTCCATGATGGTCTTCGATCTACACTACTCCAGGGCCGAGGACCCTTGATATTCCCCGTCGATGCCAAAACTCGAACCTTCGAGCCTTCCGAGCGCCATAATGATGTCTCCGATTTTAGCCGTATAAAAGAGGAAAATTCAAACAATAAAAAACTCAAATATTAGTATGCTAAAGGATAAAGATGTATTGTGATAAAGTGAATTATTTTTCAGCAACACTAGGTATCCTTGATGTTCGCGGTACTCGTTCATGGCCGTTGTTGGCGGGGACTTCATAAATATTAACACATTTGAACAATACTTTTATAGGGTTAAAATTTTATTAAGAATCTCTAAAACTTATGAAATCGAGTTACCTGTTCGATTGAGGTTCCATGGATATTTTAACCCATAGATTATTAGAAGCATATTTACACATTAATTATGTAATGACCCTGCCGGTTATTCTTAGAGTTATAGACCCGTTTCTCTCATTTCTGCTTCTTTTATGCTTTACAGCTATATAATATCTTATCGGGTTGGTTGGTTCGGGTCCCGAGTGTCATCAGAGAGAAATTGAGACACTTAGTCTCTTTATTGGAAGCTTAAGTTAGAAAAATCGATCGGATGTTGACTTGTGTGTAAACGACCTCAGATTTGAGTGTTGATGGTTCTGTTAGCTTCTTTAGGTTATTTCGAACTTAGGAGCGCGTCCGAAAGGTGATTGGAGGTCCGTAGTAGAACTAGGCTTGAATTGCCAAAAGTTGGAGATTTGACGATTTTGGTCGGCAATGGAAAATTTTTAATCGGGGTCGGAAGGGATTTCTGGAAGTTGTAGTAGGTTCTTGGTGTCATTTTTTACCTGTGTGTAAAATTTGAGGTTAATCGGGCATGATTTAATCTGGGTGTACATTGGCATTTTGATGTTATTTTGAGTGATTCAAGGGTTCGACTAAGTTTGTATGGGGTTATATGACCTGTTAGTATGATTGGGTGAGGTACTGAGGGCCTCGGGGTGGTTCAGAGTGGTTACCCGATTGTTTTGAGTTGGACAAGTGCAACTGAAGCTACTACTACTGGTGTTTTCCGCACATGCGGGGTGGGAACCGCAGGTGCGAGCCCGCAGGAGTGAAGGAGGAGTCACAAATGTGCCCAAGGAGGAGCTGGGCAGGATATGCAGGTGCGAAGACTTTCCCGCACCTGCGAGAGTCACAGATGCGGGAAGCTGGGTGCAAGTGCGAGAAAGAGCCACAGGTTTGATGGATTTCCACACCTGCGATAGGCGCATATGCGGTTGTGGGCCGCATTAGCGGAGTATCGGGTTTTAAGTGAAATCCTCACATGCAATTGATTTTCCGTAGGTGTGGCGTCGCATAAGCGCTAAAGGGGTCCGCATGAGCGGTATTCCTGGCAGAAAATATCAGCTCGATTTTTGGACTTTCATTTTCGATTTTGGACTTAAGGAGCTCGAGAGAGACGCGATTATTCGAAGGTTTTAAAAGAGAACATTGGGGTAAGTAATTCTAACTTGGATTGGCATAAATGTTGTGAATCTATGGCTTTCTTCATCATCTAATTAAGGATTTGAGCTAGACATTTAGGGGTTTAGGGCTTGGGAATTAGAAAGTGAACTTTCGGGTTTTGGAAGGGCAATTGAGGTCGGATCTTGGTAAATTTGGTATGACTAGACTCGTGAGTGATTTTTGTCAGATTCTGAGATATGGGCCCGGGGTCCAAGTTTGAGACAAATTTGGATTTTTAGTTTTAATTTAGTAGTTTTCTTGTGTGATTGATCCCTTAAACCCATTTTAATGGTGTTGTCCTGTTTGTGACTAGATTCGGGGCATTTGGAGGCTGATTCGAGAGGAATGGACATCTCATAGTAGGATTTCTACGTTGTTGAGGTAAGTAACAGTCTTAAATCTGGTCTTGAGGCTATTAAACCTTGAGTATTTGTATGATGTGAATAATTAGAGGTGACGCACATGCTAGGTGACGGGCGTGTGAGCGTGCATTGCGAGGAATTGAGTCTTGGTCCGTCCCGGGAGATTGTAAAGTCGAATAGCCATTGTTATTACCTATTTAACCTTGCTTTTTAGTAATTTGACTTCCTTTCATGTTATAAACCATGCTTAGGCTATATGATATCATTGTTGGGACCCACAACAGTCGTATACTTGTAGAGTTGACTGCTAATTGATGTCTTGTACTCAATCACCATCTTACTTGTGTATTATATCTCAGCTCTCTCTCATTTCATGTTGATGCTTGTTGTATTCTCTGTGTGGGCTGTTTATTGTGATATTTTGTAAGGCTGGAGAGGCTAGTGACTGAGATAGGGCATGAGTTCCAAGCGGTGAGCTATGTGAGGTATATTGGATCGGGCTACACGCCGCAATAATATTGGACCGTGTTGCACACCGCAACAAGACTTTGGGCCATATATATATATATATATATATATATATATATATATATATGTGTGTGTGTGTGTGTGTGTGTGTGTGTAAGTGTGTGTGTGTGTGTATGTGTGTGTGTGTGTGTTGGATCGAGCTACACGCCGTAACAATATCTATGGATCGGGCTGCACACCGCAACAATATTGGGTCGGGCTGCACGCCACAACATTAAAGCGCTTGGGGTGTAGGAGCCTCTTCGGAGTCTGTACACCCCTAATGAACGCAGGTACCTATTTAGAGTGTGTATTGAGGGCTGAGAGTCAAGAGTATGAGATGTTGAGATGAGTTGAGGGATTGTTGCCTTGAGAGGTTGTATTTGCTATTATTTATTGTTGTAGTTTGATGGTATTTGTTGTTGTTGTGAAATTTCTGGAAGTTTCATACTGTTTTACTTGAGATCGAACGGACTTGACTTAACTACCTGATTTGGAAGCATGTTCACCCTTTACTGGAAACTTTTAAAATGAATTGTGTTCTCATAGCTCATCACTGCTTCTCAGTTCCTTATTTAATTCTGTTACTTGCTGAGTTGGTTTTACTCATGCTACATCCTATACTTTATGTGCAGATCCAGGGGTGTACGGTCCTAGCGGTCGCTCAGCTCGTGCACGGGTTGACTTTCAGAGATTTACGAGGTTGCTGCCAACGCCCGTAGTCCTTGTCCCTCCTTCATATCATCTTATTTTCTCTTGTTTTGGGATTTGGCACAAATTGTAGTAGATTTTGTTCTAGATTATTGTTAGATGCTCATGACTAGTGACACCCCGATGTCTGGCTATTATTAAGCACTTGAGTTTTGGGTCTTTATCCAGTTGTTATGTAAACCTTCTGTTAAACTTAACTGTTTTAGCTCACTTTTGTTATATATAATGAAAGTATAGTGAAGATGTCAGCTTGCCTAGTTCTACGATAGGCGCCATCACGACATGTTAGGTTTTGGGTCGAGACAAATTGGTATCAGAGCCTAGGTTACATAGGTCTCAGGGGTTATAAGCAAGTATATTAGATTCTTGAGGATATGTACGGAGACGTCTGTACTTATCTTCGAGAGGCTGCAGAACCTTTAGGAAAATTTCATATTCTTGAATTCTTGTCGTGCGGATCTGTTAGTTTTGGTAACTAAACATATGTTGTTTCATTCTCTCGCAGATGGTCAAGACTCGTACTACCGAGTAGGAGGGATAGTCACCAGTACCATTAGCCAAGGACACGAGAGGCCGAGGCTATGGTAGAGGATGTGGTAGAGGCAGAGGTGCGGCCTGCACAACAGCTGGGGAAGTACCTACAGATCCACCAATTGCCCCAGATCAGAACCAGGTCCCAATTATGGATGCTCCGGCGGACTAGCCCAGGCACCACATGTGCCCATCGTGATTCCTGGCCTTTAGGCGGCCTTAGCTCAGATTTTGACCATGTGTACTGGACTTTCTTAGATGTCTCTGCTTTGACGGTCGCAGCCACTTCTCAGGCCAGGGGAGGCACTGAGACTCCCGCCGCCTGCACAACTGAGCAGGTTTAGCCAAGCCGGGTGCAGCTACACAGGACTTTGTAGTTCCTGCTATGCCTGAGGATGATCAGCGTAAGTTGGAGAGATTTGAGAGACTCCAGCCTCCACCGTTCAGTGGTGCAAAGGGAGAGGATGGACAGGATTTCATGGAGAAGTGTAAGAGGATACTCCATAGAACAGGTATTCTAGAGAACTATGGGGTCTCGTTCACTATTTTTTAGTTTTCTAAGGCTACATTCAGATGGTGGGAGGTTTACGAGAGGCGTAGGCCGGTTGGCGCAACACCTTTTACTTGGTAGCAGTTATGCGTTATCTTTCTGGATAAGTTCGTACCTCAGTCCTACAGAGAGGAGCTGCCCAGATAGTTTGACATGCTTCGTCAAAGGTGATATGACTTTGACGCAGTATGAGATGTGATTCTCGGAGTTGGCCCGTCATGCTATCTGATTGGTTCTCACAGATAGGGAGAGGATCAAGAGGTTCATAGATGGCCTCACTTATCAGCTGCGATTGCTTATGACTAGAGAGAGAGTGTCTGGTGCTACCTTGGATGAGGTTGTCGACATTGATTGGCAGATTGAGATGGTTCGCGGTCAGGAGAGGATTGAGAGGAAGGCCAAGAGGCCTCGTGGATAGGGTGTATTTAACGATTCTTCTTTTGGGGGTCAGTTACGGCACGGTAGAGGTTGTCCTTTCAGACATGCTCAGACAGCTCACCCTATTCACCGTGGTGCATCATCTGGCCATGGTTCTCATAGTTATCAGCAGAGCCATTCATATCTTGCTGCCCTTCCGGCGCAGAGTTCTTCTCGTGCTCCATCGGGTCAGGGTTTGTCTATAACGGGTCCTTCTGCTAGTTATCCCGGTGCTCGGGGCACCTTTCAGTCCCTGGCACCAGCACATTGAGTTGCTATGAGTGTGGAGAGTTTGGTCACATGAGGAGAGAGTGTCCCCGTATAGTGGGAGGTCCCGCTCTGCAGAGGAGCCAGTCTATGTCATTAGCACCAGTTCCTCCACCACCCGCCCAGCTAGCTAGGGGTGGAGCTCAGTCAGCTAGGGGTCGCCCGAGAGGGGGAGGCGGATTAGGGGGTTGCCAGGCCCGTTTCTATGCCATCCCTGCCATGAGAGATGCCATTGCTTCAGATGCTCTGGTTACTGGTATTGTCTTAGTTTTCCACAGGGATGCCTCCGTATTATTTGATCCCAATTTCACTTATTCATATGCTTTCTCGTATTTTGCTCATTTTTTGGATATGCCTCGTGAGTAGTTTCATCTATTCATGTATTTACTCCTGTAGGAGATACTATTATTGTAGACCGCATATATCGGTCATGTGTGGTGACTATTGGGGGTCTAGAGACCCGGGTGGACCTTTAGCTGCTCACTATGGTTGATTTTGATGTGATATAGGGTACGGATTGGTTGTCTCCATGTCATGCTGTTCTGGATTTTCACACTAAGATGGTGACGTTGGCGATGTTGGGGTTTCTAAGGGTTGAGTGGAGCGGTTCTATAGACTATGTACCTAGTAGAGTGATTTCATACATGAAGGCTCGACGTATGGTTGAGAAGGGTTGTCTATCCTATTTGGCTTTTGTGAGGGATGTTAGTGCAGAGACTCTTTCCATTGATAATATTCCGGTGGTACGTGATTTTGCGGATGTGTTCCCTACATACCTTCCGAGCATGCCACCTGGCAGGGATATTGACTTCGGTATTGATTTGGTGTCGGGCGCTCAGCCCATATCTATTCCACCGAATCGTATGTCACCGACATAGTTGAAGGAGTTGTAGGAGAAGCTTCAAGAACTCCTTGATAAGGGGTTTATTCGGCCTAGTGTGTCAGCTTAGGGTGCACCATATCTATTTATGAAGAAGAAGGATGGTTCAATGAGGATTCATATTGATTACAGGCAGTTGAACAAAGTCACAGTAAAAAAAACTATCCTTTGCCACGTATTGATGACCTATTTGACCAGCTTCAGGGAGCGAGGGTGTTCTCCAAGATTGATTTTAGGTCAGGGTATCACCAGCTGAAGATTCGAGATTCAGATATTCTTAAGACAGCTTTCAGGACCCGATACGACCATTATGAGTTTCTTGTGATGTCCTTTAGGCTGACCCATGCCCCAGTAGCATTCATGAATTTGATGAACAACGTGTTTCAGTCCTATTTGGACTTATTCATTATTGTATTCATTGATGAGATCCTGGTGTACACTCATAGCTAGGAGGAGCATACTTAGCATCTGAGGATTGTGTTACAAATATTGAGGGAGGAGAAACTTTATGCAAAGTTCTCCAAGTGTGAGTTTTGGTTCATTTTAGTGGCGTTCTTGGGGAAGGTGGTGTCTAGTGAGGGTATTAAGGTGGATCCGAAGAAGATAGAGGCGGTGCATAGTTGGCCTAGACCGTCCTCAGCCACAAAGATTAGGAGCTTCCTTGGTTTGGCGGGCTATTACCGTCATTTTGTGGGGTGTTTATCATATATTGCATCGCCCTTGACCAAATTTACCCAAAACGTTCTCCATTTAGGTGGTCAGATGAGTGAGAGGAGAGATTTCAGAATCTCAAGATTGCTTTGACCATGGATCCAATTCTAATTCTTCCATCAGCTTTAGGTTCTTACACTGTGTATTATGACGCCTCGTGGATAGGTATTGGATGTATCCTGATGCAGTAGGGCTGGGTGATTGCGTATTCCTTGCGCCAGTTGAAGACTCATGAGAAGAATTATCATGTCCACTATCTTGAGTTAGAAGCTGTTTTTCACGCCTTAAAGATTTGGGGGCACTATTTGTACGGGGTTCATTGTGAGATCTTTACTAATCACCGGAGTTTGAAGCATCTGTTCAAGTAGAAGGATCTTAATTTTCATCAGCAGAGATGGTTGGAGCTTCTCAAGGACTATAATATCACTATTTTGTACCATCCGGGGAAGGCCAAGGTGGTGGCCAATGCTTTGACTCGCCGCGCGAAGAGTTTTGGGAGTTTAGCGTATCTGTCAGCAGCAGAGAGACCTCTAGCATTGGATGTTCAGGCCTTAGCTAGCTAGCTCTTCAGATTGGATATCTCGGAGCCGAGTCGGGTATTGGCTTGTGTGGTCTCTAGGTCTTCTCTTTATGATGGTATCAGAGTGCGTCAGTATGATGAACCCCATCCGCTCGTCCTTCAGGATAGGGTTCGGCAAGGTGATGCTATAGATGTGGATATGGGTGATGATTGCGTGTTGAGGATGCAGGGAAGGATATGTGTGCCCAATGTGGATGGGCTTTGGGAGTTGATTCTTAAGGAGGCCCACAACTCGCGGTATTCTATCCATCTGGGTGCCACGAAGATGTACCAGGATTTAGGACAACACTATTGGTGGAGGCGGATGAAGAAGGATATACTCGGGTTTGTGGCTCGGTGTCTCAACTGTCAGGAGATTAAGTACGAGCATCAGAGACCGAATGACTTGCTCTAGAGGTTAGAGATCCCATAGTGGAAGTGGGAGCGGATCACCATGGATTTTGTAGTTGGGCTCCCACGGATTTCGAGGAAGTTCGATACTACTTGGGTTATTGTAGATCGGCTGACCAAGTCCGTTCACTTCATTCCAGTTGGTAGCACCAACACTTCAGAGCGGTTAGCTGTTATTTAAATACGAGAGATTGTGCGCCTTAATGGTGTCCCAGTTTCCATCATTTCAGACAGAGGCACATAGTTTAAATCACAGTTTTGGAGGGCCGTGGTGCTAGAGTTGGTCACTTAAGTTGAGTTGAGCACAACCATTCACGCTCAGACGGATAGACAGTCCGAGCGCACCGTCCAAATATTGGAGGACATGTTACGCGCTTGTGTCATTGATTTTAGGTGTTCATGGGACCAGTTTCTACCGCTCCTAGAGTTTTCATATAACAACAGTTATCATTCGAGCATTCAGATGGCTCTGTACGAGGCTTTATATGGGAGGCGATTTAGATCTCCGGTAGGATGGTTTAAGCCGGGTAAGGCTAGGCTATTGGGTACATGCTTTGTCCAAGAAGGTGCAGTGGAGGGGTTAGCCTGTCGAGGACGCCACCTGGGAAACCGAGCGGGAGATGTGGAGCAGATATCCACACCTATTTGAGACTCTAGGTATGTTTCTAGACTCGTTCGAGGATGAACGCTTGTTTTAGAGGGGGAGGATGTAATGACTCTACCGGTCGTTTCGAGAGTTATAGCCCCGTTTCCCCCATTTTTTCTTCTTTTGTGCTTTATATCTGTATAATATCTTATCGGGTTGGTTGGTTCAGTCCCGAGTGGCGTCGTAGAGAAATTGAGGCACTTAGTCTCTTTATTGGAAGCTTAAGGTGGAAAACTCAACCGGATGTCAACTTATGTGTAAATGACCTCAGATTTTAATTTTGATGGTTCTGTTAGTTTCATTAGGTGATTTCAGACTTTGGAGCACGTCCGGATGGTGATTGAAGGTTTGTAGTAGAATTAGGCTTGAATTGGCGAAAGTTTGAATTTGGCGATTTTGGTCGGTAGTGGAAATTTTGATATCGGGGTCGGAAGGGATTTCTGAAAGTTGGAGTTGGTTTTTGGTGTCATTTTTTACGAGTGCGTAAAATTTGAGGTTAATCGAGCGTGATTTGATAGGTTCCGGTGTCGTTGGCGGAAATTGGGAGTTTAAAAGTTCTTAGGCTTGAATCCGGGTGTACTTTGGTGTTTTGATATTGTTTTGAGTGATTCGAGGGTTTGACTATGTTTGTATTGGGTTATATGACATGTTGGTATGTTTGATTGATGTCATGCCCCGAACCAAGGGGCGAGACCGGCACCCGGTGCCTCACCTAACCTTGAGTACCAACTTGTGACTAAGGGACTCTGAACATATAATGTCATACTTTGGCCATGGGCCACATTGCAAGACAATTATGAATGCTGACTAAATATCAATATAAAGCTGGGCCAACAAGGCTGTCATAATTATTGCAGCTGACAAACCAACCAAATATACATACAAGGCCTACAAGCCCAACATATTGCACTAACTGACACGATATATCTACAAGCCTCTACTGATGGATATACTGTGATCAGAACATCTCCCCAACCTACTTATAACATATATACATATATACACAAGATGTACATAAAGCTCTAGAACCGGAAACTCTGAAAGGCATGGAGCTTACCGATCAAGCTGAACTCGGACAATACTTAATGAGGAGGTCTACCCGTCTGTCTGTCTGAACCTGCACGCATGAAATACAGTGCCCCCAGAAAAGGGACGTCAGTATGAAATAATGTACCGAGTATGTAAGGCAATATACTGAAAGCTGAAATTGAACTGATAATATAATAAGTGAAAGCAAGTGGAAGTCAAAAATAATCTGAATATATGCTTACCTGCTACTACTGACTCAACTCTCTCTGTATAGTAAGTAAAATAGTTGTCCGCCCCTATAAGGATCGGTACATATATATATATATATATAAATTCTCTACCATAGCAGGCTCGCTCATAGGCGCTCGGCCATATTAGGCTCTGTATTAGGCTCTGTATCTCCATAAACTAGGCTCGCTCATAGGCGCTCGGCCACAGTAGGCTCGATATATAACTTACCATCTGATCAGAGAATTCCCAATAGAGGCCTGCCCATCGATTATAGCTCGATTGTAATGAAAATACTGTAATATTGTATATATAGACTCTCTGTCCTCTTGATTGAAAAAAGGGAATATTAAATAGAATATGAAGTCTCGATAATGAGAATATTGCAACTTACAAAACTAGAAAAATATACGTAAATTCTAGGATATGGATTTTTCTTTATGCTTCATTATCAAACTCGTGTAATTACAAGATCATGACAAAATGAAAGAATGGCTTAGCCTTAACATACCTGGAGTAGGGAAAATCCTTATGATATTCTTGAAAAAGGTTGTACCGTACTCCTTTAGAACCGCAAAATTTTACGTTGCTAAGGTGCTAATAATTCTCGCTGGAATTGATTTGGTCGGAGGAAATTTTGTTGGAAGCTTTGTTGGATTGAGTTTTAGCGTCAGACTTTATGAACAAATTTGAGTTTCAGTATAGATTTCATAGGCAATCTTGAGAATATTTCCATGATTATATCTTCAGAAAAATGATCAAAATTTGAGAAATATCCCTCCATTTTGCTAGTTGCTTAAAAGTAAACTATAAGAAATGTTTCTTTTCTTGTTTCAGAAATGAACTGTCTTTACACGTTAATGGTCTTGTTAACTTAGAAAGCCACCTAAGACAATATGGCTAAGAGTCATAGGTCTTAGTAGAGGCTTGCTTCCACGTGGGGATGGGGGGGGGGGAGGGGGGTGTTTAACCTTATCTTATAATTCATTAGTTAATTAGGTAATGTCCCATTACCCGATAATTAACCAATTTCTCACATAATTAAGAATTATCTCAAATTACTTAAAATACTATTCATTTTTAATATACTTTATACATCATACTATCATGGTCATATGGTACCTTGGATGGTATTAGTCTATAAATATCGGGTATTATAGTTCGGACCGTATTTTATCCCAAATCGACAACCTTCAACAAAACATATTTTCTTTGATTCGTTTTCCCTTTACCCTTCATGGAACTTACTTATCGCTTGTTATAAATAGCATAAATACGTAACTTCAAGATAGTCTTATTCCCGAGTCTACATCGTTTAACTAAAGATGAAACTTTAACGTATGAAAACCCGAGATGTAACATTATTCATTTACTTATGGCGTACTTTCACGTACGAAAACATGGGGTGTAACATCATTCCTCCCTTTGGAACATTCGTCCTCGAATGTTGATTAATGCACTTATCATTTTCATAACTTATGTCTTCCGAATACCTTATTACTCTCCTTGCTATCTAGGAAACTGTTCTGTGAATAATTCCAAAGGCCAGGGCATTCCCCCTTTTAGGCCTCTTTCTCACACCATGACTTGTAGTCGGAATCCTTTTAATCTCGTAAATGTTTCTACCTTCTGTCATGTAGCATGCACGACTCTGACCTTTTAAGTGCGCCTATGCGACTCTTCTCTTTCATTTCCGGCTTTTAACCATTTTCTAGGCCTTACTTAGTAAACATATATAGAGCTTGATAAGACGTCCCTCTGGGCATATATGGGTATACTGAAGTTCTTCGATCGATATTTTGTTGAACTTATGAATATTTTTATACCTTATTTCATAGATCTGTTTATCTATCCATTATTGATTCACCTTAATGTTGATCTTAATTTACCTAGTAACTTAACCTCTTATGTAACATTGTCGCTAGGGCTCACGTCTCATCGGGGAACATCTGGAGTAATTTCCATAATCGTATTTCATAGTATCCCAATGTGATTCACATTATGTAGGTATCCTAATCCTGTGCCGTCCATGCAATCTTTCTTTTATGTATTATAATTATACCCTCATTCTACTACGAGCGCAACATTCCATCTCTTCTAAATGCTATTAGTCTTTAGACTCCTTTGAGCTTATTCAGGCTATACTGAACTTTCTATAACTTAGAGAAACCATCAGCTCTCTTGTTTCACCGGCTTAATACCAAGGACTTATCCATTTTCGTCACCTTCTCACCTGCCTTTTCTTATCCTTACTCCTGCCTCCCTAAAACCTTGTTGCTCTACCATACTTTAGCTTGCAACCTTCCATCAACTTGCTTGCACCATAGATTTCCTTGTGTTATTTTAGAACATCAAGCGATACATCATATCATCTCTAACTCCTCTTTACTTTCTTAACTAGACTTCTCGATACCTAGAAACAACAGGCTTGAAAATATGCCACTGACGACGCCGCTATCATTCCTGAATACTGAATACCCACACTTCTAGCCTTCTATCCGCAGTATGTACTATTCACAACCTTATGCTTTTGAGTACCTCGTACGTTGTACATCTTTACCTTACTTATCTTAACATATCGCCTCACATTCTTCTATATTTTTCATAACCTTCCTTCCACATAAGTATAATTCACATCCACAACTTGAAGCTCTATTATAATACTTGTACCTTTGGTGCATACACAATCCGGTGGGAGCTTCATACTAACTTCTTATGAGGTTGGTACTCTTCTAACTGGCTTTATCATAGATACGTTATACAATATGGTGATTGTACTATCTCTCTTGTACCTGTTATATTAAGGACAATTCTGCAATGTTTCAATCACGATTTAAATAATTTTCTGGGTTCGATAATCAGACTCCTGATTTACTTAGTTTATGTAACTCTTTAGTTTCCTCTTCCTTCTAATCATCCTTTATGTAGGCTTAAGCTATCTCCCAATCTGCCGCTCATGGTATTGGTTATAATTTTAGCCTTCATGGGCACTATGGAATATCCATGATACCTTCATCTAACAATTTGATTCTTTGTCTATGACCTGGACTCAACTCTTTCTTTGAACTTATACCGAAGTCTTCTACGGCTGTATGATTGTAAACATATATGCTGCATGGCTTATACTACGAACTCTTAAGTGCGTTCATAATGTAACTAACTCGGGATCATTGATCGAATAATTCCTTTCGTTCCTTCTTCACTTTCTTTAGCATAAGCTATCACTTTTCCTAGTTTTTTTGCCCCTTGTTGCGTGCATACTTAGCTTATTTTAGTTCCCACGCATGCCGGAGTTTTCATGCAACTCGTATGATCTCGAATATTGCTTTTAATTTTACTTCCCGTTCATTAGCCACAATATGTGCCATTTTCCTTTGGAGTGCTTACAATATTGTTGTGAGACTTTTGATACACGACCATCTCTTTAGGTCATTATTCTTAGGTTGAAGCTTTCTTCCTTATTTCCTCAACTAGTCTTTCATTGTAGTTCCTAGGGAGAACCCTTGACTCTCGTAAAGCTGTGAGCTTATTATGGACCTTTTGATGTCCTTCCTTGCCTATAATCATCCGTAGTTTCTTACTTCCGAGCCCTTGTTCTTGTAGGGTTGCTTGTGAATTGATATTTTGACTGCCTTTCCAGTGGCACTTTCTCTTGTCCCTATTACACTCATACGGTACCTTTGACTATCCCGACTCCTATTTGAATATATCTCAAGTATTATAATGACATTACTGTGAGGCTGAATTCTCCATGTTGGGTTTACTACATTTATCTCGCATGATCCGCTAATTTGTCTATAACCTCTTGTCTAGCCATGACTAGGTTCTTCATGAATCAACTACTAACTACTTATTGGCCCATTCTCATATCAATATTCCGCGTAATCTTTCTTTGGTTATTTACTTTGTCTTAACTTACCTCTCGCACTGGCTCCTTATTTATCAATAACATTCCGGGCAGGAATCCTTACTTCATTTCCTTGACGCCATGCTTGCATAATTTTTTGGAATCGTAGCATATCTGTAGGATTTGAATAACTGCAATCTCTTCCCTTTCACATTTTTATCGCATTCTTCTTTTACCCTTCCATAAGTACTAGAACCTCTTAACTCTGACTTAATGCCATAATCACTTCATATTCCCCTTTTAAGGGATTACTAAGAGTTGGAGCTACGATGACCTACCTATAGATGTTTTACCTCTTCATCTTTGGTGTCCTTTCACATCATCGATGAACCTTACTCGCCTTGCGGTAATCCTTCTGTACTAAGGATAATAAGATTCTCTTACTTGTGAGGGTGACACGTAGTATAACTGGAACATACAGTCCTTTAACCTTAACTTTGCTCACAATATTTGCTTTAGGGAAGTGTCTTCCTGAATGACCATTCTCTGAATTTTCTCATTAATCTTCTTCTGTTGTTTATTATGTTATCACCAGAACAAAATCTGAAATTCTCATGATGTCGACCATTATCAACTCACTCAGCCCCTAATTCATGTTTAGTTTATCTTAGCCACTAACCCATACTGATTTATAGTACTCTGGGGTCTATCTTTTCCTTCTGTTAGTCGTGGTGGAGTCACAACCCTGCTTCTCGAAATGAGGATATGTCTTTATGGCCTATACTCTTTTGTCTTCTCCAGGCCTGGCACCTCTCATCTTTTCCTTCCCTTGACTATAGACTATGTAATACTGTCATTTCATTTTTTTTCTACTGTTGTCATCCAGGTATCACATCTTACTCATAATGCTTCATTAACTGTCTTCTTGTTTCCCGCTAACATCTATGTCTATAGCTTTATTTTAAAAATGCGAACAAGATATTATTGTGCTCTTAGCTCCCCTTGCTCCATCAATTAGCTCTTCGAGTTGCCTAACATTCTCTCTCTACTAGGGATGGGAGCCATACTAAGATAATATTTATCCTTTCTAGGCTTCCAGTGCCCATCTTTGTGGTACTCATATCTAGCTTTACTATTTTAGAGTACACCATCTAGGTGTCTCGCAAGGAGATCTATTAGCACATTTGTAATATCCTTCAGTAAGGTCAACTAACGCAAACAATTCGTCCACCATTTTGGGTAACTCTAACACCAGCTGGATCTTGAAATCCCGTACCTCTTTTGAACCATATGATTTAGCTCTCATAAGGCATAGCTAAGATCTATGTAGTCAATTGTACATACCTCTGTTACTGTTGAATGTAACTCAAAAATCTTATATTCCTTTTCCTGAATTGTAAATACTGTTAACCTTCATTAACTGGGCGCCTCGTATCCTTCTTCATCTTGCTTCATTTGCTTGTTGAAACTTGTATTTATCTTCTGAATCTCTCATTGTCTTTCACCATAAGGGTGGATAGGTATTCTTGCCTCAAGGCTCCTTATCAAGAGGCTTACATGTCTTAGTACACACATGATCTACTGAAGACCTTACATTTATTTATCATAAGCATCATGAAAAAAACAATCGAGTCCCTCTAACTCAATTCTTCCATAGCCATATTAAATCTCTTACCAACTATCTTTCTGGATATAGGTATCGTCTTATTGCGAATAAAATAGAAGTTAGGAATTTGAATTCTTATAACTGAGCTCTACCGCACGATCTAGAGTAAGAAGAAAGAGTGACAGACCTAAATGCCTTTTCGCCTCCTGCTTATAAGTGTGGTGCACGATGCACCCATAAAAAAGACTCTACTAGACACGGCTTGTAGACTCCCTAGGATAGAACTGCTCTAATACCACTTTTGTCACGCCCCCAACATGGGGGCGAGACTGGCACCCGGTGCCTCACCTATCCTTGAGTACCACTTGTGACTAAGGGACTCTGGACATATGATGTTATATCTTGGCCATGGGCCACATTGCAAGACAACAAGGTTGTCATAATTATTGCAGCTGACAAACCAACCAAATATACATACAAGGCCTACAATCCTAACATACTGCACTAACTGACAGGACATGTCTAGAAGCCTCTACTGATGGATATACTGTGATTGGAACATCTCCCTGACCTAATTATAACATATATAAATATATACACAAGATGTACATAAATATCTAGACCCGACAACTCCGAAAGGCATAAATCTTACCAATCAAGCTGAACTCGGGCAATACTTAATGAGGAGGTCTACCCTTCTGTGTAACTGAACCTGCATGCATGAAATGCAGCGCCCCCAGAAAAGGGACATCAGTACGAAATAACGTACCGAGTATGTAAGGCAATATACTGAAAGCTGAAACTGAACTAATAATATAATAAGTGAAAGCAACTGGAAGTAAAAAATAATATGAATATATGCTTACATGCTGATACTGACTCAACTCTCTCTGTATAGTAAGTAAAATAGTTGTCCGACCCTACAAGGCTCGGTATATATATATAAATATCTTCCCTAGTAGGCTCGCTCATAGGCGCTCTGCCATACTAGGCTCTGTATATCGACCAACTGGGTTCGATCATAGGCGCTCGGCCATATTAGGCTCGGTATATAACTTACCATCTGATCAGAGTATGCCCAATAGGGGCCTGCCCATCGATTATAGCTCGATGGTAATGAAAATATTGTAATATTGTATATATAGACTCTTTTCTCTCTTGACTAAAAAAAGGAAATAGTCAATTGAATATGAAGTCCCGATAAGGAGAATATTGTAAATTACAAAACTAGAAAATCATACATAAATTCTGGGATATGGATTTTTCTTTATTCTTGTAATTACGAGATCATGACAAAATGAAAGAAGAGCGTAGCCTTAATATACCTGGAGTAGGAAAAAATTCATGTGATATTCTTGGAAAAGGTTGCATTGTACTCCTTTACAACCACAAAATTTTACGTTGCGAAGGTGCTAATAATTCTCGCGGGAATTGATTTGTTCGCAAGAAATTTTGTTGGAAGCTTTGTTGGATTGATTTTTACGTCAGAATTTGCAAACAGATTTGAGTTTCCGTAGAGATTTTCATAGGCAATATTGAGAATATTTCCATGATTATATCTTCTAGAAATTGATCAAAATTTAAGAAATATCCGTCCATTTTGTTAGCTGCTTAAAAGTAAACTATAAGAAATGTTTCTTTTCTTGGTTGGAAGATGAATTGTCTTTACACTTTAATGGTCTTGTTACCTTAGAAAGCCACCTAAGACAATATGACTAAGAGTCATCGGTCTTAGTAGAGGCTTGCTTCCACGTGGGGGTGGGGGGTGTTTAACCTTATCTTATAATTCATTAGCTAATTAGGTAATGTTACGTTACCCGGTAATTAACTAATTCCCCACATACTAAAGAATTATCTCAAATTCCTTAAAATACTACTCATTTTTAATATACTTTATACATCATACTATCATGGTCATATGGTACCTTGGATGGTACTAGTCTATAAATATTGGATATTATAGTTCGGACCGTATCTTATCCCAAATCGACAACCTTCAACAAAACTCATTTTCTTTGATTCGTGTACCCTTTACCCTTCACGGAACTTAGTTATCTCAAGATAAATAGAATAAATATGTTAACCTCAAGATAATCTCATCCCCGAGTCTACGTCGATTAACTAAACACGAAACTTTAACGTATGAAAATGCGAGATTTAACATTATTCATTTACTAATGGTGTACTTTCACGTACGAAAACCTGGGGTGTAACATCATTCCCCCCTTTGGAATATTCGTCCTCAAATTTTGACTAATGCACTTATCATTTTCATCACTTATGTCTTCTGAATACCTTGTACTCTCCTTGCTATCTAGGAAACTGTTATGTGAATAATTCAAAAGGCCAGGGCATTCCCGCCTTTAGGCCTCATTCTCACACCATGACTTGTGGTTCCGGGTGGTTACCAGAATGTTTCAGGTTGGAGAAGTGCAGCTGAAGTTGCTGCTACTGGTGTTTTATGCACCTGCGTAGTGGGAAACGCACGTGCAAGCCCGAAGGAGCGAAGGAGGAATCGCAGATGCGACCAAGGAGGAGCTGGGAAGGAGTCAAAAGCTGAACAAAAACCAAAGAGTGGGCAAAAAGGTCTGTAGTGCGGACCACACAAATATTGTGCGGCCACAAAAGCTATTGCACGACCACGATCAAAAGTATGCGTTAGGCTATATGATGAGCGTGGACCGCACCAAAAATGTTCAGCCACTAAAGTCCTTGTATGGCCGCAATTGAAATTACGCGGACCGCGATGACCGAGATTCAGAGAGCTGACAACTTGAACAAAAGAGAGAAGCGTGGACCGCACCAGAACTTTATGTCTGTGGAAGTCCCTTGTGCGGCCGCGATCAAAATTATGCGATATGCAAGATGAAGATTCAGAGAGTTGATTGCAAGAGAAACACAAGCAAGTGCGGACTGCATCACTTTTATACGACCACATAATTTAGAGCGCGACCGCACTTAGAATTATGTAGTCCGCGAAAGTTCAGCTCAACCCAGATCCAAAAGATAAGAACGCACACCACATCAGAATTATGCGGCCACGAAAGCAAGAGTGCGGCTGCACTCAGAATTACGTGGCAGCACAATCTCCATAGGGGTATTTTTTTCAAATATTTTTATCTTAGTATAAATAGAAACTTTATGTCATTTTTAGGTTATGTTACGTTAGGTTGTGTTTTGTAAGAGCACCTGAGAGGGCTAAATATTCTGTTTTGGGAAAGTTTGTAATAGATTCACTTTTTAACATTAGATTTTCATTCCATAAATTAATATTATGGATTTTATCTTCATTTCATCTTTAATTTTTGTTATTTTCATGATTAGTTAAACCCATAGCTAGGGTTATGACTCAACCCTAGTTTAGGTATTTAATGGGTATTTGATTTTAGGGCTTGAATGTGAATGGGTTAGTGATATTTAGCATAGTTCTTGGTAGAACAAAAGGATTAATGGTTGCAAACATTGATTCATGCCTTTATGACTTAGTCTCTACTTGAGAAAGATGGACTATGTCTAGAAAAATTAGGCTAACAAGGAATTGGGGTGAACTCAAGAAATTGATAGCCCAAATTAAAGGGTTAAACCTAGAGATAGTAATACCCGACTTGAGCTAATATCACTTCAATTTCATGAATACCCATTTGGCTTGAGAAAGCCAAATTGGGAAAAATTACTCAAACAACCGAGAGGTATAGAGTGAGTACCCGGGTGTGATAGCTATATTACAATCCCAACTAATCAAGCTTGCCCTAGATTTTTCTACTCGTTATATATCAATTTCTTTTAAACCTAGTCTCTTTTAAACACTTCAAAAAAAAAAAAATTGTCCTTAGTTTAAATTATTGTAATCTTTATAGTAAAGTTAGAAGTAGAAATCAAACCCAAACTTGTGGAAGTGTAATTAGAACCAAAGCCTGCATCTAGCTTAGATATAAACCTAATTCCAAACATTAACTCCCTATGGATTCGATCCCGACCTAGTTGGGTTAAAACTGCATCGACCACCCTCACTACTCAATAGTAGTGTTGGCTTGGACCCCAGGGGAGTTAGACGGGTTTAGCTATATATCTAAGTATTTGTGTTTTTTGTTTTTATTTCCTTCCATTTTTCTAATTTTGTCTGTCAATTGCTTTTAGGTACCAAAATGGCTTTTAACAACGAGGCCCTTGGAAACATTCCATTGAGGGAGGAGGTAGATGACGAGTAAGTAGATAAGGTTCATCTTGAACCTCAAGTACAAAGGAGAGGCCGCCCGCCTCATGACAACATCCCAAACCCTCTCCCACCTCCTCCAAGGGCAGCACACTGTGTGTTTCCCAGTGAAGGCTATGCGAGTGCAATAGTCCCGCCCAGGATTAGGGCGCAAAACTTTTAGGTAACCAATGTCATGCTTACACTGTTGGAACAATATGGTTTCTTCACCTGAGCTGCACATCATAACGCCTATAAGCATCTTAAAGGTTTTGTTGACACGTGCTGGGGGAGGAAGCAGATGAATGTATCTGAGGATGCATTGAGATTAAGGCTATTCCATTTTTCACTTCGGGGAAAAGATTTGGACTAGCTTGAGAGGTTACCCAACCATTCCACGCACACTTTGGATGAGTTGGCCGAGAAGTTCATAGAAAAGTTCTTTTCTCCGAGACATATGGCGACGCTGAGAAATTTTTGCTTTCAAAAAAGATCCAAATGAACCGCGGCATGAAATTTTGGAAGGATATCAAACAATGGTCAAAGAATGCCCCAACAACGATATGACCGAGTCAATGATCCAGCAAACCTTTTATATGGGGATCAAAACAACTAAATAGTGTGTGGTGAATCAACTCGCCGGAGGTAACTTCATGAACACGACATACTCTAAAGCGTGTGAAATATTAGATGAGATGTCGGATACCTCTTCAGCTTGGCAAAGTAGAGCCAACGTTCCTCAGGGTGACCCTAATGTTATCCACCTTCACAAGGAACGTAATGATAATGGGAAAGCCATAACTGAGTTGACAACAACAATGAATCTGTTGGCCAAGGCTCAGCTTCAATAGGTTTAGGGGCCAAACAGGTAAATGCCATGGAACGAGTAAATATGATGGTCAACAGGACAAGAAAACGAGGTCAACAAGTTACAAACAATCTGGAGCAATTTGAGAAAAATAGTAGTGGGTACAATCAAGATGATGCATGTGATTATCAAAGTAAAGAGGTTAAATATGTGAACAATTATCAAGGTCAACAGAGCAATGGTCCAAATCAACAACAGTGGAGATCCCAGGGAAACCAAGGAAATTGAGGCAACCAAGGTCAACAAGGAAATTGGAATAGTGTCAAGAACAACAACTAAAGAAATTGGGGAAACAACAATCAAAATTGGGGTAATCAAGCAAATCAAGGCAATTGGGGCGGAAATAATCAAAGAAATTGGAGTGACAACAATAATCAAGGGGGTTGGAACAAAAATAATCAAGGAAATAGGGGGTCGGGCTTTCAAAGACCCCCGATGTATCCACAACAAAATAACCCGCCTACATATTCGTCACAAGGTCCTAGTTCTTCCAAATATGAGATGGGACGGATTGAAAGCATGTTAAAGAAAATGATGGAGAGAAACTCCGGCTCCGATGCCCAAATAACCTCCCACAACACTTCTATCCGCAACTTAGAAGTCCAACTTGGCCAAATTTCTCAAGCCTCCCCTAAGGTGGAACTACCAAGTGATGTGGTAGTTAAGAGTGGGAAAAATACGGGGAATGCTATGGCACTGGCAACAAGAAGTGGGAGAGGTGGAGTTTCTAGTACCTTAAAATCAAGAAAGAATGTGAATGATGATGTGTTTGTGAAAAATGATGATGAGCCAAGTAATGATGTTCAAGAACATGATGATGTGAGGATAGACATTGATGAAAATGTGGAGGAGACACAAGATGATGTGAACCTGTCTAGGGAACATATGATAGACATACCGGATCTGGTAGTGCCCAAAGCCAAGGCTCCTTTTCAAAGGCCTCCTCCACCATATCCTCAAAGGATCACAAAGCAAAACAATGAGAATCAATTCAAGAAATTCATTGACATGATGAAAAGTTTGTCCATAAATGTGCCATTGGTTGAAGCCCTAGAACAAATACCGGGATATGCCAAGTTCATGAAGGACTTGGTAACAAAGAAGAGATCAATGAACAGTGAAACAATCAAAATGACACATCAAGTGAGTGCCATTGTGCATTCCATGGATCCAAAGTTAGAAGACCCCAGTGCCTTTACAATCCCATGCACTATTGGTAGTGTCGATTTCACCAAAGCTTTATATGACTTGGGTTCAAGGATTAACTTGATGCCCTACTTTGTGTTCAAGACATTGGGGATTGGGCAACCAAGACCCACATCCATGAGGTTACAAATGGCAGACCAGACAATGAATAGGCCATTGCGGATAATTGATGATGTGCTAGTTCGGGTCGACAAGTTCATACTTCCCGCATATTTTTTGATACTCGATTGTGAGGTTGATTATGAGGTGCGAATCATTTCAGTGAGACCTTTCCTAGCTATAGGTAAGGCCTTAGTTGATGTGGAAGCTGGGGAGATCACCTTTCGGGTGGGCGATTAAAAGTTGTGTTACATGTTTGTAAGTCAATGAGGCAGCCTAATAGCAGCGAAGTGTGTTCCTTCATGGATCTTGTGACCGAAGTAATTGTTGATGGCACAAGTGTTGTGATTAATGTTAAAGACCCATTATAAGTTGTGTTATTGAATCATGATGAGGATGAGATGGAAGGCTTGATAGAATGTGTCAATTATTTGCAAGGAATGAGATCATATATCTATTGGCCCCGAAAACTTTCCTTGGACCTTGAGAACCGGAAGACTCCACCAACAAAGCCCTCAGTTGAGGAGCCCCCACACATTGGAGTTGAAGACCTTGCCTTCACACCTCATGTATGAGTTCCTAGGCCCTTGTTCCACTTTACCTATTATTCTTTCCTCGTGCTTAACTAACGTGCAAGTAGATTCCACCCTTACAGTGCTCCAAAGGAAGAAGAAGCCAATAGGTTGGACATTGGTGGATATTCGGGGTATAAGACCCACCTTTTCCATGAACAAAATCATATTAGAGGAGGATTCAAAATCCACCATGGAACATCAAATAAGGTTGAATGAGGCCATAAAAATGCAGTCAAGAATGAAATCATCAAGTGGTTGGATGCAGGGGTTGTCTACCCCATTTATGACAGTTCATGGACTTCACCGTCACAATATTTCCCAAAGAAGAGGGGCATGACTGTGATTACAAATGAAAAAAATGAATTGATACCCACAAGAACTGTCACCGGTTGGAGAGTATGCATGGGTTATAGGAAGCTCAATAAAGTGACTCGAAAAGACCATTTTCCACTTCCATTTCTTGATCAAATGTTGGATAGGCTAGCTGGACGTGCTTATTATTGTTTCTTGTATGGGTATTCCAGATATAAATAGATTCTTATTGTACTTGAAGACCAAGAGAAGACCACATTCACCTATCCATCTGGTACATTCGCATTCTTGCGGATGCCTTCCGGTCTATGTAATGCACCAGCTACTCTTCGGCGGTGTATGTTGGCAATATTCACTGACATGGTGGAGGACTTCCTCGAGGTTTTCATGGATGCTTTCTATATTGTGGGGTATTATTTTGAAGAGTGTTTGTATAATCTTGATAAGGTATTGGCACATAGTGAAGAGACCAACTTGGTGCTTAATTGGGAGAAGTGTCATTTTATGGTCGAGGAGGGCATTGTCCTCAACCAAAAGATCTCCAAGAATGGTATTGAAGTGGATAAGGAAAGAATTGAAGTGATATCAAAACTCCATCCTCCTATTCTGTCAAAGGAATGAGGAGCTTTCTAGGTCACGCGGGGTTTTACCGTCGGTCTATCAAGGATTTCTCAAATGTGGCGAACCCCTTGTGTAAGTTGTTGGAAAAAGATACCAAATTTGTGTTCAATGATGATTGTATGAAGGAATTTGAGATACTCAAGTATAAGTTGGCTACCACACCCATATTACCGCACCCAATTGGAGATTACCATTTGAGCTCATGTGCGATGCTAGGGACGTGGCGGTAGGAGCGGTATTGGGGTAAAGAATCAATAAGTTATTCCATCCGATATACTATGCTAGTAAGACCATGAGCGACGCCCAAGTAAACTATACGGTGACCGAGAAAGAACTCTTAGCCATTGTCTTTTCTATGGAAAAGTTTCACCCGTACCTCATGGGTAGCAAAGTGATTGTGCACACCGATCACACGGCACTTCATTATTTGATGAGTAAAAAGGACTCTAAGGCTAGGTTGATGTGGTGGGCATTTCTTCTACAAGAATTTTATCTTGAAATCATAGATCACAAAGGGAGTGAGAATCAAGTGGCGGACCGCTTGTCCTGATTGGACGAGGAGAGGAGGCCCCATGATGTCCTTGTCAATGATTCATTTCTGGATGAACAACTTCTTTCCATGTCTTTGATCGGGACCCCTTGGTTTACCGATGTGTCCAAATACCTTGTGAGTGCCATTGTCCCAAATGAGTTCTCTTCAAACCAATCGAAGAAGCTCAAATGGGACTGCTTGGATTATTATTGGGATGAGCCATATCCTTTCAAAATTTGCACTGATGGTGTTATCTGGAGATGTGTTCCAGAAGAAGAGAAATTGGGTATTCTTGAAACTTTCCATTCCTCGCCCTATGGTGGTCACCATGGTGAGGGGAGAACTGCTACAAAGGTCCTAAGCTGTGGATTCTATTGGCCTACCTCGTACAAAGACGCTAGCGAGCTCGTTAAGCGGTGTGATGATTGCCAAAGGGTTGGTGGGATCTCCAAGAAGAATGAGATGCCTCTCACCACCACCCTCAAGATTGATATTTTCTATGTGTGGGGCATCGAATTTGTGGATCCATTTGTGAGCTCATGTGGGAACACCTATATTCTTGTTGTTGTGGATTACGTTTCCAAATGGGTTGAATCTGTGGCTTTTCCCAACAATGAAGCATAAAGGGTGTGGTAGCTTTCTTGAAGATAAACATATTCACAAGGTTCGGCACCCCAAAGGCCATCATTAGTGGTTGAGTTTCTCATTTTTGCATCAAAGCCTTTGACACTTTACTCTCCACATATGGTGTCAACCCCCTATCACCCCCAGGAAAATGGAAAAGTTGAAGTCTCCTACAACAAGATCAAAAGTATTTCTATCCAAGACTGTCAATGAAAACGGCACTGATTAGTCAAGGAAACTGGACGATGCTTTTTAGGCCTATATAACAGCTTACAAGAATCCAATTGGTATGTCTCTGTATCGGTTGGTGTTTTAGAAAGCATGTCACCTCATGGTGGAATTAGAGCACAAGGCCATATGGGCGTTGAAGAAATTGAACCTTGAGTGGGATGTAACTGCCAATCTTCGGGTGGAGCAATTGAATGAACTTGATGAGTTCCGGTTCTATGCTTACTCCAGTTCGTCTTTGTATAAGGACAATATGAAGTACCTACATGATAAATATATCCGGAACAAATAATTCAAAAAAGGTGATCTTGTTCTTTTATTCAACTCTCGGTTACGGATGTTTCCGGGAAAGCTTAAATCAAAGTGGAATGGTCCTTTTGAATTGATACATGTGACTCCTTTTGGTGCTCTTGATTTGAAAAATAAGAATGGTGAGATCTTTAAAGAAAATGGGCACCAGGTTAAGCACTACTTGGTAAGGTTGATTATGGCCTCGTTGTGGAATTACTCAACTTCAAATGAATGATGATAACATGCATCGTGTCGCGATGTTAAATCATGTGCTTTTTGGGAGGCAACCCATGTGTTTTTCTTTCTCTTGATTTTTCTTTTTAGATTAGGCATTGTTTTGGACTAACTGGTTATGAAGTGTATGTAGGAATTAGTTGTGCAGTGTATGTAGGACTAACTGGTTGTGAAGTGTATGCAGACTATGGTGTGTTCACGTGGTCGAGGTGATAATTCAAAAGGGAGGGCAGAATCCTCCCGAGGCCAAGGTAGAGGAAAACCTAACATGCCAGTATCATTCCAGAAAGTCTTGGACAAGAAGACTACCCTCAACAGACCTCTTCTAGACTCCTCAGACACTAGTGAATACCTCCCATCCCAGGAAACTTTTGAGGGGGATTCTGTACGACCACAACCGGGGCAAAATCACAACAATTCCCGATAGGCTCCGTTTTGTCAATGAACCTACCTCCTTCGCTAGTTCTTATGATAACTCAGAGGGAGGTAGTCAGGCATCTAAACCATCATCCCCACCTGCTACAATACGTGACACAATAGCTGCCCTAATAAGTTTAGATGATGATGATGAGGTCCCGGATGACGGGAGAGGGGGGAGACACAATTGTGGGAGGCCTAGCTAGGTCAAGGAAGCCAGAGGTGTGAGCTGATAGATTTGTGAGTGAGAAGGTGTATGCCAAGTTCCGAGAATTGTGGTCCCAAAGGTCGCTCACTCTTGAGCGACAATTCATAACCAAATACCTAAGCCCGCAAAATTCGAATGTCCTAAAGCAATTTACGGAGAGAAAATGATGGAAATATTTCACCTGACGGGTGCAAGATGCCAAGGAATACCTCGTCAAGGAATTTTATGCAAATGTTGCCCATATAAAAAAGGGTACCAAGGTGACGATGGTCCGAAACTTGAAAATCCGGTTTGATGGACACACACTGAACGCATATGCTGGATTTGAAGAGGTTGAAGCAGTTCAATACCTGGAGAAGCTAGCCTAGGGTGATGCAGCTCGCCCATGGCTAGCTGAGATTCTTGCTATTCCGGGGAAAACACCTGCATGGATCACAATAGGATTTCAGATTGTCAGAGCCACCGTTAACTTTGAATCAAAAGGGTGGCAAACATCCGTGTGCAGCTTTCTTGACCCTTGCTAGCATGAGAATGTCCTCCCGCTCCCCCAGGAAGTATTGGTAGCTTCCATTACTGCAGGCTACCAATTAATGTGTGGAACTTGATGTCCTACAACATTTCCAATACATTTCCAAGAAGAAAGATCTTATCCCTACCCCAACTTCCTTATTGAGTATTTCCAAGATCAAGGGGTAGAGAAAAGGCATTTTGATGTTGAGCTGAAGGCTAAGAAGCCTTTCTCTTGGTATCACCTCCAGGGAGAGAACAACCCTAAATACAAGGGTAAATCCACTACCTTCACTGGCCAGTCTGAAGAGTCAGGGATAGTGGCCACCGGGTCAGTTGTCGAGCCCTCCACAGCATCCGGTATTTCTACCGGAGCAGCATCCATGCCTCCTCTTTTTTTCGGACCATCTATCTCAGTGCCATTGCCAGTTCCTTCATCTTCTACTTACCCTCAGACTGTACTACGGGTTTGACATACACTATCCAGTATCAACAACTGGATGCAGGCAGCTACCACAATGCTGACTGCCATATCTAGTGTAGTGGCAACACAGTCTTCAACCCCATCAGAGCTTCAGGTACCTCCATCAGTGGATGACTCTTTGAAGAAGATTTTGAACAACCAGAAGAAGATTATGGACGACCAGAAGAAGATCCGAGAGACTCCTGATGCACATGGGAGGATTATCAAGTATTTCGGGAAGCAGGTGAAGAAGATGCAGAAGACTCAGGAATGTAAGGAGTAAGCGGAGAAGTTGAGAAGATTGATTCTGCGGGTGATATTCCACTGGACCTGCTCATAGAGGAGACCCTCCCAGTAGCACATGCAGCAATGCCAGAGGCATCAGAGGCAACAGTAGGCCAGTCTGAGGAGCCGACTGCCATTTCACACACTGTTGAGGAG
This sequence comes from Nicotiana paniculata, assembly GCA_005239505.1. NCBI lineage: Eukaryota > Viridiplantae > Streptophyta > Magnoliopsida > Solanales > Solanaceae > Nicotiana > Nicotiana paniculata. The sequence continues at coordinate 12,399 of ML302752.1, read as the reverse complement.
CTGATTCAGATGGTTAGCAACCTCGTAGTCCCCCAGTCAGAGTATGTGGAGATCCAGTTAGAGGATACAGAGGATTATGATGAGCCCATGCATTCTGAGGACCCCGTCCAGTTTGAGGACCCGCTGCAGACAGAGACCACATATGGAGTTTTCTCTGCTCTCTACCCCTTTCTATGTTCTTTTTTGTTATGAGCATTGAGGACAATGAGATTTTTTATTCGGGGGTGGTCCATTTTTATTTGATGATATTTGGTATGTATTAACCATTATACTATTTTTCTTTATCTCTATTTATCTTTATTTTCACTTTTGGTATGTATATATCTTACCATTCGATGTATATATTCATTTCCATTATGTATATATTCGCTTTACTTCATTTTGTACATATTCAGTTTACTTTCCTAAGTTTACTTCATAACTTCTTTTGTTGTTTTTCCGTAGTATCATAGATTCTTATTTCCTTTAGTAGCTTCTTTTTAAGTTGTTAGCTTATTTTTTATGTTTCGTATGAACAATGAGCCTTTGGTTTTCTTAATTCCACGGTTCTTTCAAAAGGTGGATATTGTGTGAACTGGGTGGCTCTTTCCAACGATGGATGGCGTGAAAAACTTCTTAAGGGATTGAGTCTGTTTTCTTTGTCTTCTGGTACATAGTAGTAATGAATAAAAGTGTCTCAAGCAGCTTCACTTGGTACTAACAAATTTACCTTCGACCTTATGGTTAGAAACAAGTTGATTGACAAATAATAGCTCTAGTTGTGACCTTTATTCTCTTGTGTTGACTAAAACAATCATCAAGTGGTTTCTTTGAGCCATTTGTGATTTACAATTTTAGTTAGGGTTGTTGTGGGCCCTCGACTATGTTCTCTTTAACAATCCAGCAGCATGAGAGGTGAGGTATTGAATTGCAAGTCCAAGTTTTATTTCAATAAGTCTAGAACTTGCCTTGAATGTTTGTCTATGCGAAATTCTAAACGTAGCTCGACTTGAGAAATGATTGTAGGCTCTCCTTGCCCCAATTTGAAACTTGAAAGCTTCCATAGCCTACCAATGTGATATCCCTAGTCAATCCTTTTGAGCCGAATCCTTTTTCATTCAATAACCATGTTACATGCCTTCATCCGTTTTATAAATGACCCTCTCTTGGAACTTGATCTTTCCTTAGCATTCTTGATAAACATGGAAAAAGAATAAGTTTGGGGGAGAGACGAGAAATTTGAAAGTGATAAAAGGTTCAAAGAAGAAAAAGAATTTAAGAAAAGGAAAGGCAAGGAAAAATAAGAAAGGCCAAAAAGAAAGTGAATAAGGTAGAAAGTTGAAGGGATTCAAAGAAAGCAATGATGGACGGCATGAAGTGATTGGAAAAGGAGAAAATGATTGTCATAATCAAGAAAGGGTGACTTTACGTCTCTCCAGTTCCCCTAAGGAAGAAGAAAATAACTTAAATAGTCAAGAAAGTATGAGCCGAAATGAGAAAATGGAGTGCTTAAGGAAAGATGAAACTATCATATACCGAAAAGTCCTACCTTGATCCAAAAGCCTTCATTACATTCCCGCAAAATCCCTATATGATTTCAAGTTGAGTGAGATTACATCAGTGGTGATTTACATTAGGGGCAAGCTTATGGTACTTAGAGTCGGACTTTTGGCAGTCTTTTGAGAGAGATGAGCGTACTTCTTCACGATCCTTGTTTTGAGTGTTACATTCTAAAGTGATATTTGCTCATGGAGAGTAGAGGAGGAGGATCTTGGGTTCCAAAATGAACTACGTGATAGAGCGAGCTTCCTTAGTGAATTAAGTCAACTCTTGATGCTCTAGTCTTACATTATAACCATGTTTCTCAAAAGGTCAAAACATGGTGTTGTTGATAATTTATTTTTGTTGAGGGTAATTGTTAGTTCCAATTGATGCATGATTGATTCACCTTAAGCCAGCTGAACTATCCTTTTTCTAGTGGAGGGGTGAATTACCTTATTTCCATGAGGACAAGCAAAAACTTAAGTTTGGGGGAGTTGATAATTAGGGATTTTAACCTATTATTTGCTCTCTTTTACTTGTGTTTTAGGGCAAAAAAGCTTAAAGGTATTCCTGAAAACTAATGAAATATGCTTGCTTGCAGGGATTGTTTAAAATGAGCCAAAGGAATCAAAACCAACTCACAAAGGATTCAAAAGTTGAACAAAAACCAAGACTAGGAAAAGAGACCTGTAGTGCGGACTGCACAAATATTGTGCGGCCACAAAAGCTATTGCGCGACCGAAATCAAAAGTATGCGGTCCGGAAAAGGGAGATTCAGAGAGTTGCAATTTTAAGCTATATGATGAGTGCTGACCACACCTGAAATGTGAAGCCGCGATAATCCATGTGCGGCCGCATTTGAAATTATGGGAACCACAATGACTGAGATTCAGAGAGGTGACAACTTGAGGAAAAGAGAGAAGTGCGGACCGCACCAGAATTGTGCAGCCGCTATCAAAATTATGCGGTCCGCAAGATGAAGATTCAGAGAGTTGATTTCAAGCTAAATTCAAGCAAGTGCAGACTGCATCACTTTTATGCGGCCGCAAAATCTTGAGCGTGACCGCACTTAGAATTATGTAGTCCATAAAAGTGGATCTCAACCCAAATGCAAAAGAGAAGAATGCGGACCACATCAGAATTATGCGGCCGCAAAAGCAAGAGTACGGCCGCACTCACAATTACACAGCCGCACAACCTCCGCATGGGTATTTTTGTAAGATGCTTAGTATAGAAATTTTTATAATTTTTAGGTTATGTTACGTTAGGATATGTTTTGTAAGAGCATCTGAGACGCTGAATATTCTGTTTTGGGAAATTGTGTACTAGATACACTTCTTAACATTAGATTTTCATTCCATAAATTAATATTATAGATTTTATCTTCATTTCATCTTTAATTTCTATTATTTCCATGATTAGCTAAACCAATAGCTAGGGTTGTGACCCAACTCTAGTATGGGTATTTTTTGGGTATTTGAATTTAGGGCTTGAATGTGAATGGGTTAGTGATATTTAGCCTAGTTCTTTCTGCAACTCAAGAATTAATGGTTGCAAACATTGATTCATGCCTTTATGACTTAGTCTCTACTTGATAAAGAGGGACTAAGTCTAGGAAAACTAGGCTAACAGGGAATTGGGGTGAACTCAAGAAATTGATAGCCCCAATTAAAGGGTTAAACCTAAAGATTAATACCCCACTTGAGATAATATTACTTGAATTGCATGAATACCCATTTGGCTTGAGAAAGCCAAATTGGAAAAAATCACTCAAACTATCGAGAGGTATAGAGTGAGTACCGGGGTATCATAGCTAAATTACAATCCCAACTAATAAAGCTTGGCCTAGACTTTTCTACTAGTTAGATATCCACCTAGATAGAAGTCACGACCCTAGTATATTTTAAACACCTGAAAAACAACAACAAAAATATTGTCTTTAATCTCAATTATTTCAATCTTTATAGTAAAGTTAAAAGTAGAAATCAAACCCAAACTTGTGGAAGTGTAATTAAAACCAAAACCCATGTCTAGCTTAGATATAAACCTAATTCCAGACATTAACTCCCTGTGGATTCGATCCCGAACTAGTTGGGTTAAATATGAATTGATAACCCTCTCTAATAAATAGTAGTGTAGGCTTGGACACGATTACTTGTTAGCGTGCACTGTGAGGAATTGAGACTTTGTCCGTCCCGGGAGACTGGAAAGACGAATAGCCATTGTTTTACCTGTTTCACATTGTTTTTGAGTAATTTCACTGCCTTTCATGTTAGAAACCTTGCTTAGGATTATATGATATCATTGTTGGGACCCGCATCGGTCATATACTTGTTGAGTTGAGTGCTAATTGTTGTCTTGTACTTAATCACCCTCTTACTTGTGTATTATGTCTCAATTCTCTCATTTCTTGTTGATGCTTGTTGTATTCTCTATTTGGGCTGTTTATTGTGATATTATGTGAGGCTGGAGAGGCTAGTGACTGAGGTAGGACCTGAGTGCCGAGCTGTGAGCTATGTGAGGTACATTTGATCGGGCTGCACGCTGCAATAATATTGGACCGGGTTGCACCCAGCATTCAGGCTATACACACACACACACACACACACATACACACACACACATATATATATATATATATATATATATATATGTTGGATCAGGCTGCACGCTACAGAAATATCTATGGATCGGGCTGCACGTCGTAGTAATATTGGATCGGGTTGCATGATGCAGTAGTATTGGGTCGGGCTGCATGCCGCATCAATATAGCGCTTGGGCTGTACGAGACGCTCTGGATTCTGTACACCCCCATTGAACACATGTACCTATGGAGCGTGTGTATTGAGGGCTGAGAGCTGAGAGTATGAGCATTTGAGATGAGTTGAGTGGATGTTGCCTTGAGAGGTTGTATTTGCTATTATTTATTATTGCACTTCGTGCAAAGTTTGTTGTTGTTGTGAATTTTCTGGAAGTTTCATATTATTTTACTTGAGCTCGAACAGACTTGACTTAACTATCGGATTTGAAAGCATGTTCACCCTTTACTGTAAATTTTGAAATGAACTGTGTTCTTATAGCTCGTTAGTGCTTATAGTTCCTTATTTAATTATGTTACTTGGTGGGTTGGTTGTACTCAGGCTACACCATGAACTTTATGTGCAGATCCAGGTGTGTATGATCCTAGCGGTCGCTCAGCTCGTGCGCTGGGTGATTTTTGGAGATTTACGAGGTAGCTGCCGACGTCCGCAGTCCATGTCCCTCCTTCTTATCATCTTATTTTCTCTTGTTTTGGAATTTTTCTCAAATTGTAGTAGATTTTGTTCTAGAATGTTGTTAGATGCTCATGACTAGTGACACCCTGATGTCGGGCTATTATTCTGCACTTGAATTTTGGTTCTTTATCCCGTGGTTATGTAAACCATATGTTAAATTTAACTATTTTAGCTCACTTCTGCTATATATAATTAAAGTATAGTGAGAATGTCGGTTTTCCTAGTTCTATCATAGGCACTAACACGACAGGTTAGGTTTTGGGTCGTGATAAATTGTCGCACTTGGAGCAATTCTGATATGCATCTTCTCTTGATTTTTTTCATCAGATTCATTTCTTCATTGTGTTTATCCTTTAAATCAGTTATCTATTTTCTATCCTTTTCACACCCTCATTAGATGAATCCTCTGAAACAATATTTCTTAAGGGAGATCTACTACCCCATAGAGCTGAAGGAGTTGGACCAAGTCCTAAATCACGAACATATTCACTTTTGTCATTTCTGAATACATGAGAATACACATCACCTTCCCAAGCAACACTACGGGGATGTTGGTCAGTAGAGCTCTCACTATTGCTCATCCTTTCATTAATATTTCCTGACCATAGAATACACAAAAAATCCAATTTGAATTCATTTATTCGCTTTTAATTGTTTTCCTAACTATTTCACAATTTAGAAATTAAAAGAACAAAGAAATCTTACGATTGCCTTGGCAGAATCATCATCCAATGGGCTACCATCCTTACGTTTTTTATGAGTTAATAAGAAAATTTGTGCTCGTGTAGGCTCTATCCCATTTACAGCCTAATACAATAAAATTGATGTCAGGTATGTGTGAAAAAGGAATTTTAAAATATTATAGTTAGTAATTTTTATAGGTATACCTGCTCATCCATCAATGAAGCAATACTTTTGGACCCTTTTATGTGAGGCATCTTTTGATTGGCCCTATTGTTTCTATTTGCTTGGGTACGCCTCTGTCATTAAAGTATTAAATGATATCTTATAAATTATAAATAAAAAGTGAGCATAACTAAAATAAAAACACTGAAAATAGTCAATTAGGGATGTTATAAATATTTGTTGATACCTTAGCTTTATCTGAATGCCAATAAGAGACAAGACCACTCCATTGATCCCTCGGTATGCGACTTGGTCTATTTTTCAGCCAAGCATCTTTAGTCTTATATTTTCGCATATACACACTTTTTTAATCGTACTTCCAATCTTTCCATTTCTTTCCTAGTGACTTTAATACATAAACTTCTCCTTGTTTTGGGATAGAGAACTTCTTCTGAAAAAATAAAGCGAACATTTAGAAAAAAAATCATGTATAAAAGATTGAGCTCTTTCATATAATAATAATAATAAGAATGAGAAGAAGAAGAAGAAGATGAAGAAGAAGAAGAAGCAGAACTACTCCATACCCTCACAAAATCCACCAATTTTTTCCTTTCCTCCATGTCAAAATATCTTCAATCATCTATATGTAGAGTTGTTAGTTCTGGAGTTCTCGCTATAATTTCTAGAAAGTTAAAAAGCTTTCGACCTTTTTCCCCAACAACTTGGTTACGAGTATTAAATGCCACATCAACTATCTTCCCCGGAGGAAATTTTAAATATCTTTTAGTAAAGTAGGTCTGCGAACCTTTCTTTGCTCTGAATTACCTGGAATGGAAGACTTAAAGGTCATCAAATAACAAAACATTATATGGTTAAGCACTTGAGAGATGCTCCGAAATCTGTTACATAACAATATCATGATAAAATAGCAGAAAGAAAAAATAGTATATGTTTCAACACTAAATATATGCGAACAGTTAAATGTTTCCAAAAATGTGGAGATGTTGAAGATTATTCACATCAATGCATCAAATAAGCTATAGATGGACCATATTAAGCTCACTATTATATAAATGGTAGGTACTCAAGATGTTAGAATGTTATAGGTGCTATTTGGACTTGAAATAAATGAACGTCATCTATCAATTAATAAATCTGTGTCATTTTGGATAATCTAATTAATTTGTTCTTTCACTTAAAATAGTTTATGTAACGACCCGACCGATAGTATTGAGCTCTAGCATGTCATTCGGGGGTTTGAGGCCATGAGTATCTTCACCTAAGGTATTATGACTTGTACTCGTTGTCGGAATTGAATTTCGGGAAGTTTGGAGTTGATTTGGAGAGAAAAATCTCATTTTGGAAGCTTTAAGTTGGAAGATTTCTAAAGTTTAATTTTTGATTAAATGATCTTGGAATCGGGATTTGAAGGTTCCAACATATTCGAATGATGATTTTGGACTTGGGCGTATATCCGGATCGGACTTTGGATGACCCAGGGGCGTTTCGGCACCTATTGTGAAAGTTTGTATTTTGGAATGATTTCATAAATTTGGCTTGAAGTGTATTTTAATATTATCAATATCAATTTGGGATTTTGAGTCTTGGAACAGCTCTGTATGATGAACCTGGTCCAAGGAGAGCGTCCGGATGTGGATTTGGAGGCCCGTAGGTCATTTTGGGGTCATTTGGCGAAAGTTGAAATTTGAAGGTTTTTGGAAAAATTTACTGTAAGTGGACTTTTTGATATCGGGGTCGGATTTCGATCCGGGAGTTGGAGTAGGTCTTTAATGTCAAATGCAACTAGTGTGCAAAATTTGAGGTCAATCGGACGTGATTTGATAGGCTTCAACATCGAATGTAGAAGTTTGAAGTTCTAAATTTCATTAAGATTGAATTGGGATGCGATTCATGGTTTTGACATTGTGTTATATGATTTGAGTCCTCGAGCAGGTCCCTGTTATATTTTGGGACAGGTTGGTGTGATTGAATGAGGTCCCGGGGGCCTCGGGTGTGTTTCAAGATGGTATCAGATCAAGTTGAGCTATTTTGGAACTGTTGTTGCTGGTTATGGCTTTTTCCCGTGTTCACGAAGAGGAATTTTGGGGCTGCTGGGAATTAGCCTTCGCGAACGTGAGGCAGCTGCAGTTGACGTGAACGCGGGGCAGAATCTGAGAAAACCTTCACGAACGCGACATAGGGGTCGCGAACGCAAAGAAGGAAGAGGATTGGGGGACTTGGAGACATTTAACCTTCACGAACGTGGAGTTTCAACCGTGAAAGCGAAGGAGTAGGACAAGGTAAGTGAACGCAAAGAAGAGGGCGATTGTAATAGGCATAGTGTTTTAAAAGAGGGTTTATCGCATTTCACTCATTTCTCTCTTGGTTTGGGAGATTTTGGAAATGCTTTAAGGGGATATTTTCATCATCTATACCAAGGTAAGTGATTCCTACCTATTGCAAGTTAAATACTTGGATTATACATAGATTTTTACATGTAAATTCATGAAAATTTATTAGAAATTTGGGATTTTGAATAAAAACCTAGAAATTGATATTTTTGGATTTTGACCATGAAATTGGACATGGAATTGGAAATAAATTATATATTTGAGTTCGTGAGGTTATGGGTAATGGTTATCTTTGAAACTTTTTTGAATTCGGGCACGTGAAATTGAGGGTTGCTTTATTGGCTTTTCGAGCGGAGTTGGGAATTTGTCCAAATTGATTTGTTATGAGTATTAGAGTATAGTTTTATTGGTTTGCACATGGTTTGACTAGTTTTTTATAGATGGGCATCGGTTTGATGTGTTAGACGGGCTTCGAAGCCGGTTATGGAACTTCGGAGAGAGGTAAGTCTCATGTCTAACTCTGTGAGGGGGAAACTATCCCCTAGGTGTTGTAATTGATATTTGCTTCTTGTTGCGGGGGCTACGTACGCACGTGGTGATGAGAGTCAATACGTAGCTAGTTTGATGTCATTGTGTGGGTAGACTTAGGTTCACACCATACTATACTTCTATTATAGGGGTTATCCTTGCTCGTTTAGTTCTTTTATTTTGCATTACGACTTGAGACTAGACATGCGTAGAGTGATAGACTCGATATTGTAGAGATTTGATGAGTTTCATGATTTACTGCATAATAATGGTGTTCCTCATATAGATTTCTCACGCGCCATGTCTTTTCATTGAAAGGTTTTTAATGTTTTAGACGTCAATACCACACAAGAAGATAGGCTACTTTGTGTGGTACCCAATTTTCGGGTGTTGTCTCAATAGAAGAACCTGGTTCTTCTTGGTGTTCCAACTACTACTGTTGCGGAATAATAAAAAGCAGTAAAAGTAAAAACACAAAGATTTTTACATGTAAAACACTTGGCTCAAAAGGTGAAAAAAACCACGACCTACTCCTCGGTAGGATTTGCTAAAACTCTTAGCCAAACGGACTTACAAAATAAACTTTTTTTTAATCCTAGGACTAACTCTAAGCCCTTTGTAGTAACTAGCCCCTAGCTAATTTCTACACACCTCAAGTTAACTCTAACTTGAACAATACGTACCTATTACAATTGCTTCTATGAAAGCTGAAAGATACAATATTACAACTCCTACTACAATCAACTAGACTCAATAATCAATCAGATGAAACTGGTTCTTCTAGTTGAATTGTAGCCTTTTCATCGCACAATGATTCTGCTAGAAAAATAACTCTGGGAACTTTGCTTTCAGATTTTGATTCACTTTAGCTTTTGTGCGTGTAGAATTCCAGCAGAAATACATCAAGTATTTATAGAGTCAGTTGTTGAGCTTGTCGTCCAATTCTAGTTCAACTCTACATGGGTGAACCTAATTCGTACCAAACTCAACTTCCTTTATTTTGTTACTTTCCTTGCCGAATTCGACTTCAATCATCTCATCAGTTTGCAACCTTTTCGCATTAGGAGATAATCTCTTGGTTCATTGATATTTCACATTCACAAATATCTCCTATGCATATACGGTTCATGTACCAACTCATCAGTTCAAGATGTGTGCTCTGATGGACCTGGTTCAACTGGTCATCCATTTGTCAATCTTCAAAACTATGCAGTGAAATGGGTCAACAAATTCCCCCTTTTTCATGATGACAAACTCTGTGCTTAATCCTGTATACACTTCAACCACTTTGTATGGTATTAAGCATTAATCATAGAGAATCCAGGTTCATTAGGTTATATATATCACTTTTAAAAAATATTTTGAAAAAGTTCAGCACATATCTTCCCCGTTTTGGCATCACCCAAAAGTTTGCAAAATGAAACACTTACCAGATTTATTAATTATTACTCATGGCCATTGAGGCAACTGCAGGTGCAAAGCATGATTAATCAACACAAGAAGCCAATAAATGTTAGCTAACTAAGAAATTGAGAGAAGTCAATAACTAGAAGCAAAATTCATTGATTACTAACGATTATCAACACCATACAGAAAAACAAAAACAAACCAACCATGAGAAAAAAAACAGAGTAAAAATAACTGAAACTGAATAACTGGTCTAAAGAGGGGTTTTGGAAGCTCTGGAAAGCCTAAGGATGGGAAGGTGCAGAGGCGGTTGTGGTCTTGGATTGTAGGAGAGAAAGCATATGCTGAAGAAAACCCTCGTTCTTTCTTTCTCCTTTGCTAATTCATCCCTAAGATCATCCCGCCCGGCTTCAACCTCAATCACACGAGACTTCAAACGAAGGATCTCCATATCCTTAATCTCGTTTTCCTGCACCAAAGTTCTAACTTTGCTGTTGACTGGTTGCTTCCTAGATGAACCAGGTTCATCCACAGGAACATTGAGATTCTAGTCACATGTAAGAAAAGTTTCCTTCCCAAAATAGTCTTTGGCAGTAGCCATCTCAGCCTTCTTTATTGGAACCCCAAAATGTGCAAGCACTGCTGTCATAATGAAGCCATATGGAATTACATGTGCTTTGTTTCCATTCACCACTCTGTCAAAGAGTTGGATGATGAAAGCCGGCCAATTTATTTTCTTTCCCCTGTACAAGCATTACATCAAGGTAAGATCCATATAATTTGCCATGTGCCTTCTTTCTTGTCTAGGCAGTAGGAACTTGATGATGAACTCAAAGAGTAGCTTGTGTTATGGCTTCATTTCACTCTTGTAAATCGTCCTGAGTTTAATCTTCTTCTCACTATCACTGAAGAACCTAGTGATGTTGATTGCTGAGGCCATCCCATCTAGACAAGGGCATCTCTGCCTTGTGTAGTTCTCATAGCCCTCAGATGGTATGTTCAGAATAACATGCAGTTCTTTAACATAAAAGGAAACTTCAATTCCTTTGACCATGGAGGTGACCCTGTGTTCCTTGACAATGGAATTCCCCATGAATTCTACCAACTAAGCTCTTGACAGCCTGCCTTCCATGCGAAGGACCAGGTCCTTCCAGCCCTGCACCTCCAGAGTTTCCATCAGATATTGCATTCCAGGCTCCTCTAAATCCTTCACCAACTTACCCTTCAATATTGTTCTTTTTCCAAACATGGTAACTCTGTCAGTCACCTCTCCTATTTCCTTCTCCTCCTCTCCACTCCAGTCTATATCATCATCTTCAACAATTTTGACTTTATTTGGCTTGGCCCTGGTCCTCTTAACAGATCTTGTTGGTGTGACGGACATTCTAGCTGACTTGTTTGAAGAAGCCTTAGCCTGTGGGTTTTGGTGTCTCAGCCACACTTGGAGCAGGCTTCTCTTCCTGTTGGACCAGGTCCAATGCAGTATGTTCAATCTCAATAACCTCAACAGGCTCTCCAATTTTTGCTTTTCATTTTTCTGCCCTCTTCTTCTTGCTCTCTTTCAGAGCCTTTTGTAATTTCTCTTCTTCATCTCTCACAGTGCTACGGGTAACTCTTACTTTTGGAGCAGGGACATCAGCAACTTCAGAAATTTTTCTTTTCTTTGAAGGAACTAGGTGAGTTGCCTTCCTGGGTTTCTGACTCCTTCTTTTCTTGGGGTTATAGGACTCCCTCAGTTTCTTCAGCCTTTCATCCAATGTTTCTCCCAAGATTAACCAGGTTAATCTGGTCCTTTCTTCAGACTTGCAAGACCTGTTGCAGCTTCCTCAACTATGGTTCCCCCTAAATAAGTGACATTTTCTCCAACAGTTTCAGGAATGGGACCACAGGTAACCAGCGTGGTACCATCCTCCCCAGATCCTCTCACATATTCTTTCCCTCTCTCTCAAGAATTATTTCTTTTCTACCACCCTTCTGCCTTCCAGGTACTTCAACATCAATAACACACCTAACCAATACGAATCTTTTATCAGCAGAAGTAAATTCAGAATAGATTTCAAGATTACTTTTTTCAGAACTGGTTGAACCATGTGTGTCTTCCTCATTAGCTGATTTAAAGGATTCACTGGACGAATCTTACTTAGTATCTTTGTCTGCTTTAATAAGATCCTCCAAGAATTTTTCCCTAACCCCAGAAGCAACAGACTTCCAGGCAAGAACTTTCACACGACGATTCTTGGGGGCAGGAGTAGGGTTTGGAGTGGGTTCAGGAATGGATGTATTTTTAGGGGTTGATGTAATTTCTGGTGATTCAGAACTTTAAATGGATGGATAATTGGAGATAGATTCAGAATGTCCTCCATCGTAATCACGATTAGGTGAGGAATTAGAATAAGAAGCTATTGGTGGAGAAGACATTTTTATGTATTGTTAGGAAGAAAGGACGAGTTGTAAGTTTTGGGTTGTGTAGT